>JAITYZ010003609.1:0-11243 GCA_027744595.1 Paronellides praefectus
AATACTCAATACTCAATACTGACAAGGCCATCAATAATTATCTTGTTGACATTTTGGCTGTTCTCGCTTTTGCCGCTTCCAATTTCATTGGCATTGTGATCTCTGCCCATTACTTGATTTTCCCAAGGAGTCTTTGCTATGTGACCAGCTACCTTTCCCAGGACGCTTCCTACTTTTGGGTGCTTTGGACAGGCACCTACTTTACAAACTATGCCATGGGAACAGGCACAGTTATAGGGCTCATTGCTTCGTATTTACTAATTTACTATTTCACCTGCATTCAAATTTTGGCAAAGGAATTGAAACTTGAGAAAAATGCCACTCACATTTCCAAACCCTTCCTCCGGACCAATGTAAATTATCTTACATTGGTTTACAGAATGTCAGAGATTGTGCATAATTTGGTGATAAGTAGCTTTGGCATCTTGATCGTACCCTTGCAATCTATTATATTACACTTGGGCCTATTCTGCAATTTGATGATGCTACAAAATTGGTCTCAACTTTCGGGTTTAGTGCTCCTGTTGCTTGTGGGGAGTTCCGTTACTTTTACTTGTGGATTTTCACTTTTTCTCCAACTTTCGGGCAACATATTTGTGCTTTCCAAGAAAACATTGAGAAGCTGGAGGCCATATAATGTGTTTATTACCAACAAAAGGGACATGCGATTCCTTAAGAAATTTAAGAAATCATGCAAGCCCTTAAGGGTAGGTTATGGGAAGTGTTATACTATCAAGCCTATTAGTGTATTGAATTTCTTAAAGGGCATAGCAAGAGGGACGCTCAGAGCAGTGTTGGCGTTTAAAAAATAATGAGAAATAAATTATAGGCATGATCAATAGGATCATAGTTCATTGGACGGCATTAAGGTACTCTTAAGGCACTCTTAAGTATAAAAAAGCAAGAAAAGGAAATTGAGTTGAACACTCACAGGTTCAAGTTTACCATTGCCTGGCTGTGTACCTCGCGCTTGTCCGGAGATTTTATCGACTAAACACGCTATTTCCATTTTTTCACGATCAATCCGTATCAAGATTTTTGAATGGGAATCCATAATAAAGTATACACGTTAGTTTTTACTTTCATGCAAGTTTAATATTTTACTAAAAGTAACTATCATATTTTGGAAACTGCCAATTGAACAATGTCACTTTTAGGAGGGTGGGATAGGGTTCGCAGGAATTTGGTTGGAACATTCTTTGTTCAGGCTAGGGCGGAAATTGTCCAATCGTGAGACACAATTAATTTCTTATAAGTTTTATTTTCAGCACAGAAAATATTGTAAACGTAGCTGAAAATTACTATTTTTCTAGGGAGGTGCTTCAGCCGGATAAAATTCTGATCGAAAAACAAACATACTCCTGTCCTTCTGCAGAACTTGAACGGGAATATCGGACACTAGCTGAACTTGACAACTTGCTAGAAGAAGCCAGGAAAGACTATTCGGGTAACTGACAATAAGCGCCAACAAGGTTTATGCGCCGGACAATTTTCGCACGGCAAATTTCGCACAGTCGTTTTGCGCCACGTTCAAATAACGCATTCTTGACAAGTTTTGTCATTTAAATGCATTAAAAATTGAACCGGGGGTAAAATGACTACGGGTGTTATATTCCCTTTGCGTAAATTAATTGGCGCTTATTGTGCTAAAACTTGTTATTAAGATAAACAGAAGGAGTTCAAATTACGTTGGAAGTTGTGCTCAGAAAGGAATGATTTGCTTCAAAAGTTCAATTCAGAGTTTGAAAGTTATTACAAGGTAGGTAATAAAAAAGCAGCTATATATTTTCACCCCATTATTAAATGAACATAATTACAGGTAATTTCATTAATGATCATTTTTTTGTCCTCAGATTTCAAAATTGAAACAAGATGCTGATAAAAAACTAAACGAAAAATATGAGAAACAACTTTGTGAAAAACAACGTCATGTAAATCGAATGAAAAAGGAATTGGCTCGCATGCAAAAGTTGAAGGTGGAATTGGAGACAAGGTTGGAAAACTCTGAGATTTATCGGGAATTTATGAAACTGGTTGTGGAGGAAAGTAATGGTGAGTTTGAGGAAGTGCATCATGTTATTGCTCGCTATCACGAGCTCAAAGACATTCGCGAGAGATACGTGAAAAAAACAGTGACAGAGGTGGAAATGGCTCTCGAGCTGGAAAAGGAGCTCAATGATTTAGTTCAGGTAATTAACATTTTGTTGCACTGGAACTAAATCTTGTAATTAATAAAAAAAATTGAAAAAACTAATTTTATTTTAATTTCAGACAAACAAGATGAAAAAAGTTTCAAGCAAGACGTATCTAAGTCAGTTGGAAGATTACAAGAATCAATTGCAGGTGTCCACGTGGAGGCGTCAAGATAATTTATTTGCGTTGAAGACTGGTTTAAAGAAAGAACTTTTGATGATGTACATGCCCAAGACAGCAATTTACAATTTGTATTTGCTCCTTTGTGAAGAAATGGAACAGCCAACTACGGTAATTAACTCACAACTCAGTTGTGCATATTAAGCATTATTAAAAAAGTGATTTGAAATGCATAAATATAATTTATTTCTTAAATTTTGTATGCCACAGTTGAAAAAGAATCAGTTCAAGGAGCAATTGCACTATATTCAAAAATATCTCAAGGAGTTGGTCAAACTTTCCAATCGAACACGTGATAGTTTGGAATGCCCCTCTGACAAACCCCGTGCTTCCGTCAAGTCTGGAAAGATGATTTCTAAATCAGACTCCAAAATCGTTTAAATGATGTATGGCTATGACTTCATTAATAATACAGAATTTTCATTAGTTAAGGTTTATTAAATAATTAACCCTTCAAAAGTTACGTAGGTTTGTTAAAAATAGCACTCTCTTCTTATTTAATTTCAAGGATGTAAAGTATTTGAAAATTTTGAAGTGAAATGTTGAAAATAAGCAATTGATATTCAAAACAATATTCATATTTTTTAATTTAATAAAAAAAATGGTAAATTATAATAAATAATTTATTTCTGTAATCATTTTTTGACCCACACAACAGTTATAAATATATAATACATTATAGGATTAATCATGAAAATTAACTACCTATTTATTTACTTGATAACTTAAAACTCTTAAATACATTTTAATTGTTTTTAAAAATTAGATAATTTTTAGATTACTTTGTACCCTTGCGACCTTTGTATGTATGAGTCCGACAAAAGGCCATTAGAAACTCTATTCTTGACTATTTCCTTCTTGTACTCCAAGACTTGGCTCCAATTTGACTGGACTCATCGTTAACTAAATGACTACGACATCCAGAAAAGTATCTGCTGAATTTACTAATAGCATCCTTTTTTGCCATAAACTTGGCTCCATTTTCTGCGATTTCATTGGTCATTGTTATCAAATGCTTAGATTTTTACGGAAGCCACCAACTGAAGGGCCGTATTAATCCCCATAAAACACTGAAATAAAAATTGAGAACTTTATTGTTTTTAGTAGCAAAATTTAAATTTTGATTAATAATTTAACAAAATAATAAATTTTGTCTAAAAGTTGATTGTATAAAATTACCAGACAAATGGCATGTGGAATAAAATGATGGGGTAATGCACTATGAAAGACCATGTCATCCGGGGAATCATTATAAAACATCGTTTTATACTCATTATCATCTGCTGCTGTCACATGGTAGTAGTTTCTCTTACTTCCGGAAGTGGAGAGACGATACTGATAGCTTGGCGTTATGTAACACAAACAGGGTTCCCTCCAGTAACCCTCCAGCTGAGACTTGTGTCGCTCATTAGTGGCAAATTCGACGTGACAGCAGTAGCTTCTAAAAAGCATCAAGCCAAATATCCCGTTGAGTAGTCCAATAAACTGGAGAAAGGTTAGGGATAAGTTGAAAAATCGATTCTGGGGCAAAGTGAGAAAGGTTTTTTTTTCTTTAGAAAATACATCAATTAAAAAGAGAATTTAATTTAATATTTTTTTTTATTACCCATCCCCTTCGTTTTGAATCCTGATGACATTCAGGTGAAATGACTAGCAAAAGCAGGTAAAACGTGGAGAATGCCAAACAAATCACAATACAAACAAGTTGAACCACATTGGTCCGCTCATTGGCATAGCCAGCACCGTTATAATTATAATATTCAATTGACTCGTATCTCCCATCCCACGTTAGTTTTAACCAAGGTCTCCTCTTCCTTTCGTATGTGTCTGGTTTATAAACTTTTGTGTTTTGATGGTAATGGTAGTCCTCATCATTATCGTCACCATAATACGGATAATCATCCGGAAAACCGATAAGCACCAAAATTAATGAGAGCACTCCAAAAACTACATTTAACACACGGATTATTCCTGGAATAGATTTGAGATAGGTTATCCCTCCTATTTTGGTTATCTGAGAATTTTCACGAGAGTGGAGCAGTATTCTCGAACTACCTAGTTCACTTTCCATATTATTCACTTGAAAAAAAAATACAATTTTAAATGTATTTCCTATTTACAATTTAAATACACATTTTTTTCTTGTATAAAAAAAATAACTTGCAAAAGTTAAACAGGTAAAACGTGGGCTTGCAAGCAAAAGCTCAAATTATTAAAACGGTTTGAATAACAACTTGATGTTTTGTAAGTGATGAAAATATGATGCATTCCTTCACTTTACACATTATGCAGAGCATTGTAAACAAGCTTGCTTCTACTAAAATTATACTCACACGACAGGTTACATCTGCCTGCCTTCTGTACAAACAGTCAATGTTTGACTGTGTCAATAATTTCTCTTTTGTGTTTTTGCGTGGGGCGTGAGAGAGAGAGAGAGCACAATTGCAAGGAAGGTGGATAACAATCAATAATTCAATCTTGATTGTATCCAGGTATATCCGTAGCCGTATGACTATATTACTAGTAATTATACAATGATTCTTCCTAAACTGACACCACCGCTTCACTTGACGACTTAAAATGCCAAAAAAATAATGCATTAATTTGAAACGATTCTGCTTGCATGCCAGTTGGTGCTGTGTGGAAGCATATTAATGATGAATTGAATTAGAAATTAGAACTGCGGAGCAAGCGCTACTGCAACGTATATAAGCTTATGAGTATTTTGTTCGTGGCAAGTTTATACTAAAAACGGGAATAATGAGCGTGATGGATGATGATGGGTCACCGTCCACCAACGCATGCCAAAATGCCAAACTGTTATTAAGCTTCCACTCTGAACTCCTATCATCATCATCAGAAAACAGTCTACCAAGTTAAGTAAATAGGTGTTTCACTTTTATAATAGCATAGACAAAAAAATCACATGTCACAAGGTAAAATGAAAGGCGCATATAGTATCCAAAAAATACATAGTACGCAGTTCGTAAGGTCATTATAGTAACATGATACACGAAATAAAAAAAAGTATCGACTTTTTCAGTTCTGTACTAAATGTGGAAACTACCAACTTTCCGCCTTCCACCGACAATAACAAACGACAACAACCGTTTCTTATTTTATTTTATGTCTTGATAAGAACTGGATTGAACTCACCTGCACAGGTGTGTTGTTGTTGGGTTTCATTACAAACGAATGGAAAGAATGGCAAGCTTCAGGCATAAGGTTTTTTCCTCTTGTGATGCATTTTTAAAAGGAAAAAGCAAAAAAATGTGGTATGCTGCATACCGTATGCATAAATAGAAATATATACGTGCACACGCACAAATGCAATGAAAACGGAAGTTGGAAGCGTTTCGATTTTATTTGTATTGTTCATTTTGGTTGTTGTTGTTGTGTTGGTTGATCGATATATCTACATATACGACAGGGTTTGTTCACTTTTTAGTGAAATTGCCGTACTTCAAATATACCTATGTTTAAATTAGTGGTAAAAGTGTTGTAGGGTTTTCATACTTTTCGTTATGAGCATTGCAAAAAAATATTTCATGCAAACATAGTGCGTATAGCATTGACGTTCCATGTCAGTGAACACAAGTACAGCCCAAAAAAGTGCCAATAGCTTCATCATATTACTTTTTTGTATTTGTTCTGACTTTTAGTATTCCCAACCCACCCACCTTCAATTTTCAAATTACAGGTGCATACCACCCAACGTTGTGCTATACCTTCTTAATGAAAAATGAAAAAATGACCGTTAAAGCTCTTTTTCACAAAACTGTATTTTTTACTATATATAAACGACATAATATATATTAATGCTTCATAAAATGATACATTTGGAGAAAAGATACAAGGATAATAAGCATTTTATTTTATTTACTGGACCCACTCGGACGAACCATAAACTTTCTCACGTAGTAACAGGCAATAATAATTATAATCAATACAACTGCAATGATGATGATTTGGTTGTAGTTGTAGAAAAATCCACTCTTGTCCTTTTTGGATCTTGCTCGGTATACTTGTAAGAAGAGGCGGATGGTCAAGAAATAAATTACTTCCAAAACCGAGAGGATACTGAAGCCCATGCAAAATCCTATAATAACAAAGCAAAGTAAAAAAAATCAATAAAAAAAATGTTTCCAATATTAAAATTTTTTTATTTGAAATTTAAAAATGTATACCTAAGAGACCTCCTGCGTTGGCTGTGTAAGATTTTTTGTTAAAAAATCCATTATAACATTGAAAATCAATTATAAGTAATTAGTTGTAATTATGCACAATTTTATGTTGTAACTTTACCTATTAAATCAATGGTAGAGGTGGTCTGTTGCCTAAGCCGAGGATAAATGGCATCCATGCCAAAGTAAATGTGTACTATGGAAAGGTTTTGAAAAGTGCTACTGTAAAGTTTAAAAAATGAAATTTATAAATTTTTAGCAAAGTTTACAAAGAATTTTTTTTAAAGTAGTTTAAAACTTGTTAAATATTTTTTTTACTAGTTCGGATATTGCTGTAGCAAATTTGCCACAGATTTTTTACGTATTCCCATTGACGTTGTTTCAGTGTGATACTCTATTTCCGTGCAGGTTGGTAAGCAATAGCCGCATTCTTTGCTAAGCCCTGTTTGGATTATCCGTTCTGTACAATTAGCATAACAATTAATAAACAGACTAATGACTATGACTTTGTCAAAAATAATTATATCGAAAAAATTCACTAGAAAGAAACTATAAATTAATTACTTCTAACTTGCTCTGTACACAAGTGCTGATGCGTGTTACACAATGACTCATTTTTTCCACCTGAAAATTATAAATTGCTACTAATAATTTGACATTCAGAAGAATCATATATTTTTAGAATTTAAATATGAAAATATATTATTTGATATTACGTGGCATAAAATGCTGCTTGCATTTGCACTCTTTATAAGTTGTTTGTGCTATACACTCATCCATGCAATTTGATGATGTATATTTTGTGTAATGAGGCAGCTCATACTCTTCACTTAAGTAGCAACGACGCTTATCCTGTTGAATAATATGAGCAAAAATTATTTTTATCCATTTTTAAAAGGCGAAAAATTATTATGAAAGGGGTAGATTGAAACAAAAAATAAAATAAAATTTTAACCAGGTCGTAATCTTGAACGGTATCATCTGACATGGTCACTTCCGGTCGAACGCTGATAAAAACTTCTGTATTTGTTGAAACAGCTATTCCATTACTATCCCGCATTCTAGGAAAGTCCAAAGGTACATTTAAGGCTGCCAGAAACCCTTCGGAATCTTTTGCAAAACAAAAAAATGTACAATAAACACAACTAAAAAAGCCTTAAAAGGTTTCATGAATAAAGGAAGCCCCACCTGTGTTTGTGCAATCATACTCGTCCAAATCAGGATCCAACAGAAAGGACAATCCCGCAGATCTGCCAGGATACAATTGTCTACGCGGAACTTTCCGGTCATCATCCTGGCCCTTTTCAAACATCAAGTTGCCATAGTCTAAATTAGCGGCCTTCCAATTTGCTATTCTTTGGGGGTCTTCTTTCACATCACCTCGGTACCTGTCAAAATATTTATGTGACTTTAGAATATTTGCTGGGGGTAGAGGTATATAAGTCACAAATCTTCCAAAATTATGCCACTAAAGTAAAACCATGTGAAAAATAAAATGTGCGTACTTAAACTTTTTAAGTAGGGAAACCGGAATCATGTTGAATGTACAGCAGACCTAAACACCCCAGCACATAAAAAAATGAAGAAGAACAACAAACATAAAGATTTAGACAAGAAGATGAAAGCCAACTCTTTTCTTCCTCAGCATAAAACTATATTATAATAACCCCGAAATCCGTTTCAATCTCTTGAAATAAGTCAGTGCAGTTTCGCACTTCATCCAACCAAATGCAAAATAGTATCATTTCATGACATTGCTGGGATCCCTAAAATTCAAGTTGATAAAAATTCTTAGTGTCTTTGTCGGATTCATGTAGTACTCGACAAGCCCCTTGTTTTTCTCAATGTCCTGCTGAATACTATCAACTTTTACTACCTGAGGAATTTTTCGGGTAAATCGTTCGGAAAACGTTTTCTTTGACTCGCAAATATGATTGACATCATTAATGGCAGCCAGTGTTTGAAGATAAGCGTCACGGTAATAACTTTGGAATGCAGGGTCTCCACTAGATACATTTTTGGAAGCTTGTCTATAACACATTCATTAGGATAAATAAATGATAAGTGTCAATTTCATGGATCTGCATGTGTCCATATAGAATAGCATTGGCAAACAATAAATTGCTGGTATCCATCTATCTCAATTTCCTTTACACATGAAAGTTTATTACCTGATGTAATCAGTTGCCCTGGTCTTTCGGATATTATTAACGCTACAAATTGTAAGGGCTGGAAAGGGAATCTCCGCAATTGTCTTTTCCATTGGATTAAAAACGGTAACTATTGGCATGTCAATATATTCACTCCACATTCGATAGATGAACACCGTACCATAAATCCCGGCAGCGAGACAAGCTAAGAACCAAAATACTCTGAAAATTTAAGATTTAAAATAATTACTTAATCAACCACATTTTTATCAATTCAATTGAATACATAATAATGTTTGCGAGTCACAACCGTTCAAACATGTGTCGTCCCTGTTGTCCCATGTACTGAATTCCGTGAAGGCTCGTGTCATCACAGTAACTTGCAAAAACCCCATCTTCGGGGGGATCATACCACTGCCAACTTACTTTCTCCTCTTTTTCGCATTCTTTCGTGGACGATGAGGATTCGGGCACGCTGGGAGCCTCAGAGAGTCTCTTTATTGGACCTGTGCTCCCACTTGTTGGACACGGCATAATTTAAACAGGAAAAACCCGATAAGATATTCAAATTATTAAATATACTAAAAAAATTAGGGAAAAATTATTGAGAATTTCTGGTTAAAATTTGCAAAGATATCAATCAATAACTGATTTTATTTATCAAGGTGCGAAATGTTTTCCCGGAGAATAATTGCGTAGTTATGTAGAGGTCCCTAAAGTTTTTTGCGCATTTGGTAGTTCAATTTGATTCAATACGGAACATTATAAAAAAATTGAAATATTTGGTACTTTCCTTTCTAAAGCATTACTTGTTGGGCATTTCCTATATATAATATGCAGAGACACGAGCACAATATACGAAAATTGTCCATGGGATAAAAGACACATTTGAATATCAAAGGATTATTGTAATGATGATGGAGGAGGAACAAGAATTTTTAAGTGAAAAGGAATCAAATTATGCTTATTACAATATCAAAAATGTCTAATAATGATTCATTACTACTACGATTAGATCATTTTTTATACTCCCAAGCTTTTGCAATGTAATTTAAATACGAACAATCCTTCAAACGAGAATGATTCAAAATGTGTTTTTAAAAACACATCTTAAATTTAATGCATTTCGTACTTGTTGTTTGTGAAAAGGAAATGACCAGCTATTACGATTTAATACTTACTACGAGTTTTTATCTCAAGAAGAAAAAATCCACATTTAACCAACTTCAACTAGATTAATTTACATCATTAAAATATTCACAAGTGATGGCAGAAAATCTCCTGTCATAAAAGCGAATACCCAGAAGCGATTAGTGATTTTTAGCCGTTTGACAACATGGAGCCATCGGATAAATGACTATTGGTTGGTCAATGAATCATACCATTGCTATAAATTATCAGGTCCAATAAGAAAAATATGTACCCCAATCGTACACAGTCCACATAATGCATAATGTGACACCAAACTAATGAGAACTGTGCAATTACCTGTTTCACAATTTAGATGTGAATTTAGTTTTTCCGAGATGCACCAGACATTATGATTCTATTCAGAAAAAAATCTTCAAAATTACGTTGAATGATAATATAAATAGTTAGAAATTGATTTTTAACGCATATTAATTGGGAATGTACACATGCAAAGTGAACACAACTAGTACTCCACCATGGAAACATTCTAGTTTTGGTAACAACATTTTTTGTTGTTTTTTAAAAATCACAGCCTGTTTTCCACTTTATTTAGGAGAAACTTTATTTTTTTGTATTATTACAAAAATTTAATGCGTTTTTTAAAATCAAATATATCTTACGTATTTAAAGAAAGGTGTTAGTTATAAAAAATGGTTTGTAATTTGCTTTTGCCAAGAACACTATGCGGTCGAGTCGCATGGCTATGCACGGTACTCTCCATTATAGTGATTCATAACATTTCTACTATTGTGTTGCGACTCGAGCATCAAGATGATCAACGCCGAAATCAGGATCTGCTACAAAGGACTACATCACCGAAACTAATGACCGTCTCACCGAAAGAAATGGCCATCTTACAAGCGAAGAGTCCAAAAAACGCGTTTATAACGAGCCAAACAGGAAAATTATATGAGCCAGGATTTTACTACGCAAATCCCGATCTTTGTCTACGAAAGCGAAAACCTATTAAACTCCTAATTTTGATTACCTCGCCACCCGCTCCAGAACATCAGGAAATGCGACAAACCATCAGAGATTCTTGGGGTCACTTTGCTCTGAGGCAGGATGTTGTGCTGGGATTCATGTTGGGCAGAATGGAGACACCCAATAAAACTGTGCTTATTGAAATACAGAAAGAAATCAAAATGTACAACGACCTCATTGTTGGGAGCTTTGTGGACACGTATGATAACCTGACTTTGAAGACCTTATCAATGTTGGAGTGGACTTCCACATACTGTAACCAATCTAAATACCTGTTGAAAACGGATGATGACGTATGGATCAACGTTGAAAATTTACTCAACTTTATTCAATCCATCCAAGTTGCAGACACAATCACTCC
>JAITYZ010003610.1:0-11144 GCA_027744595.1 Paronellides praefectus
CTCATCTCTCATCATCATCATCAACGTCCTCGATACACATATTTTTTTTCTCTACATGAATATATCAACAAAAGAGAGAATTTTTGCGCATCGCCCTTTGTTCACCGCACACACAGCACAGTAGATATACACTCTTATGTCCTGCATGATGTCGTCGTGTATGTGTGTGTGAAGACGGTGGCCTTTTTTATATACTAAATTCCAATCCAATTCATTCTGAATTCAAATAACTTTTTTTATCGCTTTCCTCTTCTTCTGTGCGCTGTTACTTTTTGGGCTTCTGCATTATTTCGAAGAGCTGAACGCAGACAAGCCGAACGTCACCCTGCGCAGTGCCAAAACATCACCACCTCCCCCAAAAAATGTTTATTGTCCCCACCTAATCGTCGTCATCATTATCATCATCCTCGTGATTACCTTATCATAATAATAATTAACATAATATACAAGCCTCTTTCTACCTTGTTGTTGTTGTTCGGAAGGAAATAACGAGAAGGAGTCGGTCAATAAGCAGTCAAACACATTTTTAACGGTGATCAATCAATCAAATTCAACAAAGGGAAATCTAGGCCGGATCTCATTTATTTTCGCTTTCGAGCGAGAGAGACAGAAAGGAAAAAAGCTTACTGCATTTCTGTCAAGTCATTTGCCGCTCACAAAATTTAAATTATGAGATAATTATGTGAAAACTAATAAGGTTAAAAAACGAAATTGACAATTTTACTTTTTATTTCGTGATTTGTGAAAATACACAAAACATGATGTAGTTTCCTCTGAAGTTGTTGAGGAGTACACAAGTGAATTTTTTAACAACAATTTTGCACAAGGATTGGAGTGAAAAGTCAAGCATATAGTGTGTGAATTCTTTTTTGTGAAGATGGGAGGGGAAGTGTTTATATCACCCTCCCCCAACTGTGGGAGTGGTGGTTGTAATAGGTCAAAAAGAAACTCCAATAATAATAGCCTAACTTTGGCCTTATTTTTAAGTGCTGTTTTATTTACTTTCGTGGTGATTCTTGTGGATCAATGTGAAGGTCAACTGCATCCCGAGCATAGAGGAGATCCGGATGGTGGGGTGGCTCTCGGCGATTATGATGAAGATGATGGTAGCGTGGTTCCTATTATGAATCACCGGAGTGGCATCCAACACGAGGATGTACTAACGGCTTTGCCAAATCACTATTTTGTTCCTAATTCTGCGCAGTATCCTCCAAGCCCTGTGTACTCGCCAGATGGTAACGGAACTGGTATTGGAAGTACCTCAGCTACACCAGAAGCAGGGACCACTGCTGCTGCTGGCAAGGATGGCAAAGATTTTACACCCCCGAATGATATTGTGCGAGGATTCAAACCGGTATACCCGGATGATGCCAGGTTTGTGAGCATTACTACCTCAACTGTTGGACCACCGCCAAAAAGGAGGAAGAAGGTTAAAAGGGTCAAAGGTCAGCATGGACAGCAGGCTACCCAGCCCCAAGGTCAATTTCAACAATCTCAACAGCAGCAACAACAACAGCAGCACCAAGGATTTCAGAATTCATTTGGATTCCAACCGACTGGGTAAGTTTCTTAGTCTTATGAAAAACCTTGCAAAAAATCCTTAAGCAAAACCGTTGTCTTGCGATGCCCCATATGTGAAATTCAGTCTTTAGCTTTTTGATGCATACACCCATGTATATCTACATTCATATTATTTTATATTTAGACCTGGAGGCTACTTCCAGCCACATCCTCAGGGTCATGGAGCCAGCAGCGGACCTTACTTTGCTGCGGCCAACAACCACTATTACAGCTTTAACTCAGGGAATGCCATTGACGTTCAAAATGGGAGCTACTCGGGTCATGTTGCCTTTCCCAATGAAACAAACGCTGCAGCTGGTAATCAACAAATTCCACCTGGCTACTCCACTTTATACTCCACTAATCCTGCGACGGCAGGATCCCAACAACAAGGACAGGAACAAGCATATCAACAACAACAACAACAACAAGCTGGTCCATACTTGAGCTCAGGTGTTTCTCTGACTGGATCACAGGGTTACCCTCCTCAACAATTTGGCCCTCATGGTCCACCACACGGACCGCCACTTGGACCACCAAAAATTAACCCTTTAAAGAAATTAGCAAACTTTATTAGGGGAAGACCACGTCCACCTCCACACATGGGTCATCCCCCACTTCCTCCACATGGACCCCCACTCCAGGGTATTCCTCCATATCAACAACAAGGACCACCTAGTGGACCTGGGCCGTTACAAGCGGGAGCTATAAATAATCAACAATATCCCGGTGGTCCTATGGGCCCATACCCACCAGGTCAAGGACATGGACCAGGGGGGCAGCAGCAGCGTCATCCTGGACATTATAACCCAGCACTTTTGCAACAACAACAGCAATATCAATTGCAACAGCAACAACAATTGCAGCAGCAACAATATCAGCAACAAGTTCAGCAACAACTTCAACAACAGCAGGCACAACAACAACAAAATCAAACTCAATCCCAAAATGGCAACTCTACAAATCCAGCACCCGCGGCATCAAACCAAACCCCAGTGACGTATCCTGGAAATATTCAGGGATATCCTGGAGTTATTCCTGGACAACATGGACCTCCACGCCCTGGTGGTCCTCCAAATAAAAATTTCCTCTCCAAATTAAACTTTAATAATTATCTAAAGAAATTCAGCAACATGTTTCAACGCGGGCCACCTCCACCAGGAGCACCCTTGGGCCTTCCTCCAGGTAAAGTTCCTCCTCCAGGAGCTTCCGCGCCACAAGTACCAAATGGACCTCCACCACAACAAAAGGTACCTCAACAAATGCTTTATCCACATTACTACCCAATGAACTCGTACGCTCCAAATGGCCCAAACGCCCAAGCGCAAGCACAATATCAGCAACAATTACAACAGCAGCAGCAGCAGCAGCAACAACAACAAGCTGGCGGGCAACAATCAAATAACCAAATTCGTCGTCGAAGGATAAAAGTGAGGAAGAATGGCGGCGTGGATCCAAGAAACCGGAAAGTTGACGATGCTCCTGAAGCTGCAGATCAAAAGGAACTGATTGGAAGACCCCGTCTGGCCGGACAGAATGATGATACTATAAGCGAGGATGATATGGACATGACAGGAATGAATGAACCTAGTCATCATATTGTAGATGAAAATGCAGGAGGGAAAAGAAAGAAACGGCTAGCCACCATTTCCGGTATAGCAACTAGCACATCATCCTCCTCCAGTTCAAGCAGTGACCCAGCCTCGCAATCCAGTTCCGGATACAGAATGCCTGGAATATTTGGAATGGACTCGGGAAAAGCATTTTATTTAGACAAGGATCCTCAAACTGGCGATATCACATTCAACGCACCTACATCTTCTTCAGGAGAAAATGCTGCTCAATCTGCAGGAGGTAGCACTTTGCCATCTTCCAATGAAGTGTCCCCTGACAGCAAATACAAACCAATCATTATCCATTCTTACAGCAGTACTAAAAATCAAGGTGGTTTAAGCACGTACAAAAGACCCAACTTGGCTACCCTCAACAATAAATTTAAAGCCAAGCGACCAACCTTTTACAAATTCAACAAGACAAGCACATTGGCGCCACCAAGGCTGCCTAGCTTTTATGTACCAAGTACCACACAATCCCCTTCAACCACAACGACAACAACGACCGCTGCATCTCCGATTCTCGGTTCCGAAGAAGGGTCTGCAAAAACCGAATTTCCAAATGTCATTGTAGCCAAATCAAGTTCAGAGGTGGTTACAAGAGTATCAATGTCTAGTAGCATAACTTCAAGCAAAGAGGTCAATGGTCCTCAATACAAAAAGAAGAGCCCAGTCAAGTTCCCACTTTTCAAACACACAACTCCAAGCACAACAACGACTTCCACATCCACTACTACTACTAGTAGTCCAACTGAAGACGGCACCACAACTATAACAACAACAACCACCACGGAGGCACCAATAACCTCAACTAGCACAACGCAAGGCCCACCTGAGGTGGAAACAACTGTTGCACAAACACCTTCAACTACGCAATTCTTTGATCCATACCTTCCATTTGAACTACTGAATTTACAAAGACAAGCCGGTGTGACTATCTCAACAACAACATCGACCACAGCTCCACCTCCGACTACTACAGAGGAGCAAACGACGACGACTACTACCAGCACAACTACTCAACCAACCACAACTACGCCGAAAACGACAGTAGATCCTTACACTGTCCCTGATACTGTAAAAGTTGAAATTACAACAATAACATCCACCTCCACGACTCCACCGTCAACAAACGGTTCAACCAGCGCACTCCCGTCAGCAGTACCTTCCGAAGCTGCGACAAATGGTTCCTCATTCTCTCCTACAGGACCCGAAGTAGAGCAGACGGAACAGTCTCAAGAACAGGATGAGGATGAAGATTACTACTATGATAATCCAGAACCCGGCCAGGGTTATGGTGTTGCACCCGTGCAGAATGGAGCACCTGGGCAATTTAATAGCTTTGGTCAATACCGTCCAGGAGGTATGCCACCTCATGGTATGCCACCAGGAGGATACTACAATCATATGATGGGCGGAGCACCGCAAGGTAGACCACCAGTTGGTCCACCACCTCATCCAAATAACTATTATAATTCTTTCAATCCATATGGGCCACCAGGATACTTTCCAGGGCCGCCTCCCAACCAACCACCACAGAATCTTCCGGGCGGTGGCTTCTACAATCCTGACTTTGTACCATCTCAAGGAATTCCCGTGAGCACTGAGGCATCTACCAGTCCTGAAGTGACTACGATAATTCCCACTATAACAACAACTACAACCAGCACAGAATTACCGACCTCAACCTCAACTTCCACTTCTACTGCAGCAACAACAACAACAACAACGGAAGCACCCACCACAACGACGACGATAACCACGGAAGCCGTCACGACTCCAAGTACGACCATTGAGACAACAAGTACGACGACTACAACATCTCTCCCATCTCTGCAGCAAGAAATGGATCAGATTGGGGAAGTTGACGTGTACGAATATGAGGATGAAGCAGAAGGAGATGTCACTGGCCTTCCATCGCAACAGCAACCTCATCAGCAGCCTCCAAACAGTTTTCATCTTCCACCTCTGCCACCTCAACGTCCACAGCCTCCCATTCCCCCACACCGCAGACCTCCTCCTCCTCCATTTATAAATAGACTTCCTCCCATGTACTTTAATAATCAACGTCCACCGCCAGTCCGTCCAGGTGCAAGTAATTTCCCATTCCGACCTCCTCCACCTGTAAAGGAAGTAATGAAACCGGTAGTCAATGAGCAGCCTCCAACAACAACTGTCTCAGCAACTGTGGCGCCACCACCACCACCACCATCATATTCCTCAAGAGAACAAATTCCAAAAGATTCTAGAGAAGCAGTAAACCAAGACTTGTTCATTCCTCCTGAGCAACTTCTTGCGTATACTCCTTCACCCGATAGAGTACAAGATCAATTTCCGGATGAAGTCATTCAAGACATTGCTCCCGGTTTTGATTTATTCAATGTTCAATGGGGTCAAAAGGTACCGCCACCTAGCTCAACGTCATACTCCTCCCAAGAACAACAGCCTATTCCAATGCAGGCGCAATATCTTACTACCACCTCTACAACTGTACCTCCACCCACAACGAGAATCATTTCCAGAAACGTCACTGAAGTAAACATCAACGGAACAGACTACATTTATGAGTATATTGACGAAATCATTGAAGAAGATGTACCATCAGCTCCTTCATCAGTAAATATCTCTAATGTGCCTGTACCATCTCAGTCTACCATTCCACAACAACAGCATCAACAACAACAACAACAACAACAACAACAACAACCTGGGCAATTGCCTGGAATTCCTGCAGGACTTCCACCACAGCAGTTTTACAATCCCTATGTGGTTAATCCGTACAATGGTCAATTGCTTCCTGTAAGCAGTACCCCCGGAAATGGACCACATGGTACGTTTGTAATGCCAAACGGACAACCCTCTTGGATACAACCACAGCAGCCTGGTTATCTAAATGATTACTACTTGCCTGCTGGAGCTGTGCCAAATCAGTTTCCAATTCAAGGTCTTGACGGAAGCCAACAGTTTATTCCAGTTGGGGCAGGATTCAACCCAAGCAGTGTAGCTCCACCTCAAGGCATACCATCGGCAGCTTCGCCATCCCAATCACCGGAAATTTTTGTGAGCACTCCTTCCGGCGAACCTGTTGAAAATCCCTCAGCACTCTCTTCCAACAGTCGTGAAATTTTGTCCGCCTCGCCAAGTAGCGTGCTGCCATCTTTGCATCCAATCACGGAAAATAGTGTAGATGACTCCATAAACCCTATTGATGCAGAAAATGTCCAACTAACAGGTGACGATAATCTTTCAGAGTCATACCTTGTTTCGTTGATTGACCCAAACAAAATGAATGGGACCGGGGCTTCTTCACTCGGTGGTCTTGGTGGATTCATCAGCAGCAGCACTGAAAGACTTGCACTTTTCCAAGGAGGAGCAAACTCGGTAGAACGTGGGAATCTGTTGATTTCTTCAACTTCAGGGCCACCAGTTCCAGCTGAACAAGAACCCATTCGAATTTCTAGCAGCACTACCCTCCCACCATCCACATCCACCACAACAGACAAAGCTGCGTCTTATGAATACGTTGACTATCCAGAGGGCGAAGAAGTAGGTACCGTGGGTGGAGCTCCTTCACAAGTTCCTTCTGGTGCCAGCACTGCGGATCAACAGCAACAGCTCCAAAATATTCAAGCTCTGCAAATGATGCGACCACCAGCACCACTCGCTCCACATCTTCAACAACAACAACACCAGCAGCAGCAACAACAGCAGCAACAGCAACAACATCAACAGCAGCAACAAGGTCACCAAGGAATGCCACCACCTCATGGTCCACCTCACCATCAAAAAAAGAAACCAAGTTCATTCCTGCAAAATTTGTTTGGAAAATTGAGACCCGGAAGTGGACCAGGAGGTCCTCCACCACAACAAGGAGGGCCACCACCGCATGGCCACGGTCCTTATCCACCACACCAAGGAATACCACCACAAGGATTAAACAAGAACAATTATATGGGAGATAACACTCCTTCAGGTAGTGGACCAATGGGAGTTCAAGCCCCTGGGGGTCCAGGAATGCAGTTATTGCCACCTGTAATGATACCATCAGCGAATGAACAAAATGATTTTAACATGGACACACTATTTGGAGCCAGGAACGGAACTGCAGCTGAAGATCCTGTAGTATTATCACCATCAACACATGCAACAACGACCACTACTACTACGACTGCACCACCATCAGCCTTAACAAGTGCCGAACTAGGTTCTGACGAAGAAGATGAAGTTATTTACGTTACTCCTGAGGAGTTGGCAAAACTGAAGGAAACCGGTCAAGTTGATGATTTTGAACTGGTGGAAGATGAAGAAGAATATGAGTATGAAGATGAGCCATTGAATGACCTTACAAATAACAAGTTGGCCCGATCTGATACAAAAATCCTTGCAACTTTGGGGCAAAACGAGACAAATGACATATCGGCGCTCTTGAAAAAGACAGCTCCTATCGCCCCCCCTGTAGTAGTTCCAGTAAGCGAAGCACCACCGCAACCTTCCCCACAACCTACCACTACTGCATCAACGACAACGACTCATGTTCCACCTCCACCTACCGCAAGCGCCTCACTTGCCCCTGCTGTAGAAGCACATGAAAGACATTTCTCGTCTCCTCCACTGCCTTATTCACATTCTCAACAACAACCAGTCTCTCATCAACAACCCCCTCCATCCTTTCCATCCCCACAAGGTATGTTCCAAATAAAACCACCAGAATTTGGTCGCCCGCCTCAAATGGGTTCACCACACCAAGGTCAGCATCACCCACACGGTCCTCCACCTTCATCACATCATAATAATAATAATAATCATCATCATCATCATCAAGGAAGAATCCCTCCCCCACCACCATACAGAACCATACCACCACACCAGGCCGCAATGGCTCCTTTCCAACACAGACAATCTGCACCTTCTTCCGCAGCAGGTGGAACTCACTACAATGCTAATCTCGGACAAGTGGCAGCCCCACCCAACCACTTTTACAATCCACTTGCCTCCTCCTCTTCATCTTCTGCCATTGTTCCCCCATCTCCTGTTCCCATTGGAATTATTGGAGCAGCTGACAAGCGAAAAGATACATTCAAATCCAACTACGATTATGACGAAAGTATTGAACTGATTACTGCCGGACCCATGCTTGACCCCAATATCCCACGGGATATTATTGTCAAGTCTAGCTTCAACACAGCCAGTGGCGCTGGTGGACCTAAACCAAAGAGTTTAAGTTCACCCTCACTGTCCGCATCATCATCATCATCATCATCATCATCCTCCTCTTCATCTTCAGCAGGAGGTCTTAGCGGTCTCTGGCAGGGAGCTGTGGAGAAAGTTTCATCTTTCATTGGAGACACCAGCAGCAGTGCAAGCAGTTATCTGCAAAAACAATCCAGTGGTAGTCATAATCCATTTTCCAGCAGCGGTGGACGAGCCCTGTCAAACCATTATGACAAAAATGCACATCTTCGACAAATGCAAGCTGCAGGTGCTGCACAACAACAGTCCTCATCTTCTTCAAGAGGTGGTATGAGGCACATGCATGACAGTAGCAGCAGCAGTGCTAGCGATAGTAGTAGTTCCTCCAATAATAGGATTAATTCAAATAGAAGTTATTGGGGTCCAGGTATCTAGTTTTTTTTGTAAATTCTAACTTAAGTATTTTATTTTTTTATTTATTATTGTCGTAGCTTTTAGTCGGGTTATATTTTACATGGAATTAGTAAGTTATTTATGATGACTATTTATATTTTTGTAATTAAAATTATTTATTTATCTGTTGAGAATTATGTATTCATTTCCTACTTACATAAGTTATTGTTGAAGATGAGAGGCATATATACTTATAATAATATGTATAATGTTGTTTTATGCTATTTTCTCATTTAAATGCATTTTTAACGTTGCATTGTGTACTTCTGAAAAGGTGATTTTCTCATTTACCCCCATATTATGCAGGGGACAATAATTAGTTATAATGTTGTTGTTATATTTCTTTATGCTGCACAGTTATATATATCGCTACATACTTACAGGTATTTGTATCTATGTTTAACTTTGTCATTTGATTTACAAATTCATAATAATAATAATAATATTGTATTTATTTTTGTATTCCATTTCTTTGGAAAATAAATAAAAAGTGCCTACTTGATTTACATATTTTATTGTGACGTTTTATTTTAAAATATTTGCCAACTGTAACTGCCAAAAAGATAAAATCATCATTCCCGATTAAGCGGAAATGAAGGAGAGAGAAAAAGTAGTTGTGTCGTAGGTAAGTCAAACGACTTGATGCACATTTGGACTGGTGACGCGCGAATTCATTCACATACTCGCGTTTTAATTAGCATACATTACCTACACGATTTATGGTTATGATGATAAAAGGGTATACATACATGAGGCTTGGCATGTGGTCTCTGGTGACTCTTTGGTCTCGTCACATTCCCATTTTTGCACACAGGTTATCATCATCTTCAACTCTAGCCGAACCAATCCAGATTGCATACATGCATGCTCTGGCATGCTCCTCGCTGGAATGCATATTATGCTAATAAATTATTAGTAGTGCTGGTGTAAACGCTGTAGCTCTTATGTCTTATCAAAAAAAATATAAAATTCTTTTTGCACTCAGTCCAATTCAATTATTATTATCATTTTAATGTATTTAATTAATTAACTTTTGAAAATTGATATATAGCTTGCTGGTAACTTGATATTAAAAGCCAGAGTACACTTGTCCGTCTGTCTGAGTGCAAATATATTATGCATACCTCTCTATACCTACATAAGTGCATAGTACAAAAGCTATTTTATAATCCTTGATAAACTCAATGATATATTTAACTAGATAAACTTATGTGATGATTTTTATCATTTGACAGTTATTGCTTTTTATCGCCCATTATTCATGCATGGCATGTGACAATATGAGCAAACAGGATAACAAGAAGTAACAAGATGTTATAACGTGATATGATGTGCTTTCTAAAAAAAAATCTAAACAGTCTAATAAAGCTTTTAACAAATGTCACCATAATGGTAGTAGTAAGTAATCATGTTTCCGCTTCCTTTTTATTTTTCGTTTGCCAGGTTTATATGTAGTTATAAATGTATGCGCATAGAACGCCCATTAAAATAAATACAGAGATATCGTTCAGTTGTAGGAACAGATTTAGTTTCATACTGATTGGGGAAAAAAAAGTTCAGGTCAACCTGGCTTGGTTGGTGATGATGGCCTTTTGGGAAATTGCGTGAAGTGAAGTGTGCTTTCATGTAAACTCTTTCATTATTCCATGATGTCGTATATAGGAACATATACACGTGTATAAGTATGTAAATTTTTTTATCTGACGAGATAACTAGGTAGCATAGAAGCAGAACCCGATCCGATCTCATTTTTCAACCACGTCAGATGTCAGGCTGAGACTCCTTCAACGACGACGATCAGTGTGTGATAGCAAAATGAACAGAGAAGAAACAAAGACGAAAAGGAAAAACGATATTTTTAAAAGTTTATGCATTTATGTTTATGACTTAATGATGTAAGTAAGTATGATGATGATGCTAGACGCAGACGCTTAAAGTAAGCAAATCTAAATATTAATATTGAATCAGTCAAAATGCACAAAAGCCAATCTTTTTCAGTAGTGATTATGGCAGCAAAGAAGGTAGAGTAAAAAACATTTAAAAAAAATCAAGCAAATCATGTAGACGTAGACAAGGCAGACAGCGGCGCAGCAGTATTGCTCAAATATGCATATTATGTCTATTAGATATTCACATGTGCCTGTACAAATTTAAATTGATGAGTAATTAATGGGTAATAAATAATTTCAACATAATAGATAATTTGAAAAAAGTACAGAGTAGGTATTCACAAACACAACACTGACCTGTCTCGCACTTATTCATATTCATATAGGAAACCAATTCATGCAGTTGTTGTGTGTGTGTGTGTAATAAAAAATAATCATT
>JAITYZ010003611.1:0-10847 GCA_027744595.1 Paronellides praefectus
TCTTAAAGCTGGTTATTGAATGGTCTAAGGAACATCAGGTAAACTTAACGGAACTAATTACTAAAATGCATTGAATTGTGAATCAATTTTTGCTTTTGTGTATTAATTAATCACGCCTAAATTTTGATATTTAGGGTGATGCTCCAGTGGTAGATGACGAGATGAAATGGGGAAAGCGCTCGGATGATGTTCCTGAATGGGATCAAAATTTTCTCAAAGTAGAACAGTCCGTTCTTTTTGAATTGA
This sequence comes from Paronellides praefectus, assembly GCA_027744595.1. Classification (NCBI taxonomy): domain Eukaryota; kingdom Metazoa; phylum Arthropoda; class Collembola; order Entomobryomorpha; family Paronellidae; genus Paronellides; species Paronellides praefectus. The sequence goes on from JAITYZ010003611.1 coordinate 247, forward strand.
TTCTGGTAACTTTATACTTTTTAATTTCATGTTTTTTCATTACTAATTATTCGGGGTTGAATTTTTTGTTGCCTGATCAAAAACTATGCCCATATTGCTCACAAAATTATACTCTTCAGGGCTATCAAGAATATGAAACGTCATTTTTGAGAATGGACAGTCAATATTTGGGTGGTATTAAGAAATTAAATTAAAAACTTTTTGTAAAAAGTGCTTATTTGTTCACTCGAGTCAAAACTTTAAAAAATAATATTCATTTGTAAAGACTGGAAGATTATGAACTTAATTCAGTTTAAATATATGCGCTACATGAAATAAACTAAACGTGTTATATCTAAACCTGTCATATTTTTGTTGCCAATCTTTTTATTTTCAATCAAGTAAAAATAATACTGGAGCGTCAAGTACAAAATTAATTAATTTGCAAAATATAAAGTAGGAAAATGTAACGTAATAGTTTTGCATACAAAACTCAAAACTTTATTCCTAATTAACAGGGCAAGGAGCAATTCATTTGTAATCTACCTGCAAAGAAATAGGAGCTTAATATAGTTGACTTAAAAAGTTAAACTTATACTACAAAATACATCAACTATTTAATTCATGTTTCTTGTAATTAAAATTGATTTTACAAAAAACACACAAAAATCAATTAATTGGCGCATGGTTTGAACGACACATCACTCTAACATTCTTAACATCATTTTAACACGCTTTTTGTCTTGGACTATTTTTCAGCGACGCGACAAAAGTTAAAATATTCACATTAGTTAATTAAATTGTGTTTGTTTTATCCTAAATCATTTTAATCAGAGAACGCATCAATTAACTAGTTGGAGGTATAACTAATATGTAGTATAAGGTTCTAAACTCAATTCAACTTCTATGGTTAAATCCTGTATTATGTGTATTTACCCAGTTAATGAAATTAACATCTCGGGTTACAAATTGTAAAGTGAGTTTCTTAATGTAAATTGGCGGATTTGTAATAAAAAACGCAGTCTATTCCAAACAGTTGAGACCAATAAATAAAATGAAAAGGTTTACAAGCAACCGGATGCTGAATGATTTATTAGCAATTTCTCACGATGAATTTAGTTTGAATTTATTTCATTTTAAGTGACTGAAGAATGCCAGTTTAATTTATGTTTTGTGTAAAAATATGCATAACTATTTGTTAGTCATCCACATCCACACACTCGATGCTTTTTGTAAAAGAAAATTCAGTATGATTATTGGAATTTATTATACAAAATATTAAATTTGTAGTGTATAATAATTTATACAACATAAAGTGATTAATTAAGTAGCAAGAGGATCATAATTAAAGATATTAATGTAACAGAATAGGGCACATAACTACTATTCAATTCTGTAATTAAATTTAATTTTACGCAACAAATAACTAAATTGTATTCTGTAATTTAGGTTTCTGAAATGTTGAAAAAATGTTTGACAGGACAGTTAATTATTGTTAATGCTTCATTTCAAATCATTCCGGATGATCTAAAGAGACTTTCCACTTGTTTCTTCTCTGAACTTGAAACAGAAGGCCCCAGATTAAGATGGGCAAAGTCCAGTCTTTCAATCGTATTTGCAAATTGTCCTGTGAGCAAACTCTTGATCCCCTCCAAAGTAAACTGCAACATTGATTAAAATTAATCATGTTATGATTTGGATTCAAAAATGTGACGTTATATGTAAAAGAAAATGGAAAATAAAGTAAATGCTAACCGAATGCTGGTCGGGCTGTAAAGAGTCCGAAGAGAGTGTCAATTCCTTCAGCGGCATGTGCACAAGCACCTTTCCAAGCAGCTCATCGGTTAACTGAAGATCTACAAGTCGTAGTCTCAAAGTTTTCAATTCTGTTTAAAAAAAAGAAACAATAGAATTTGACTCAAATTCAAGTTAATTACCCAGGCAACTTTAAAAGAATAAATAATTATTTAATTACTCTTTAAATTCCAAAAGACGGGATTTTCTGGATCGTCTCCAATAAAATCGGAATCTTCCAAACCTCTGCAGCCTTCAATGTCCAGTTCCTCCAGAAGTTTGAGTCCCTGCCACAACTGTTGAGGGTCTATAAGCTGCTTGATCAAACTAACTTTTAATTGTAGAATCTTCAAATTCGAGCAGGCTGTCATCAAATCCACTGTCCTTGCCAAATTATGCTCCATCTCCAGAAGAAAATGTCCCTCAAAGCTTTCGAATTCAATGCATAATTTAACCATATTTCGTCTTCGTATCCCATTGCTAAACAGGACACTCCACAAGTCTAAAAGATTTTGATACAGATCCGCAGCATCTTCCGGGTCCGCAGCAGGATCATCCCAAAATATCCTGATTTCCTTCAATTTAGGCCAATCCCGTCTGACAAGCTCATCCGTTTCTGACATATCAAAATTTTGCAGGTCCCAAAAAGAAATCTGTTCCAAGTTTGGGAGCTTTAAATGTAATATTTCGCCCATGGGATCGTTTATGGATATTATCTTGTCATTAATCTTCTCTGTTGTGGCATCCAATGTACCCATTTCCGGTGTACGGTCATCAGGGTTTAAAAGTTCCCTCAAGCATCCTGCATTCACATCTAATTTCATAATTGGAGATTTAAATAGACACATGCAAACCAGGGACATTACTTCCTTCATATCCTCTGCCTCTACAAACTCATTGTATGGCAATGCCAGGAGCTCCAAGGTTGGGAGACAGGTTTCCACAAGCTTTGCAATAAAATCAAAACACCGTTTCAGTGGTCCTGTGTTGATCGAGAAACCATAAATTTTCAGAACTTTCAACTTTGCCAAAGCCAATGGAATTTTAATTTCATAAACACTAGCAATGGAAGTTGATGGGATGTCATCTTCAGAAGTTGTGGAAACCTCTTCAAACACCAAAGTTGTAAGATTTGGAAAGGGATCGAAGAACTTTATCATTCTTTCAGAACATAATGGGAGTTGTAATCCGTACAACTCCAAGCGAGTTATGCCCTGTCCATAAATGTCCAAGAAGTCTTGTCGAAGAGAGCTGACAACATGGTTGGCCTGGTATTCCTCATTGTCGCTAGTCTCACTGTCGCTAGTAAGAGAGGTGAGGTGCTTGAAGTAGATATGTGCCTCTTTTCTGATGGGCAACTCGCCTAAGCTGTTTCCGAACTTATCGAACTCTTCGAAAGGATCATCTTTGCTCAAGCATAAGTGAATTTCCCTCTTGGTCGCTACTTTCTTCGTTCGAATGAAGTCCTCTGTTCCATTCTTGAAGGTCTTGCTAACCCTTCGTAGTCGCAGGAGGTCATTGACTTGCAGGATAGAAAGCAGGTGGTCCCTGCAAACCTTAATATAAAAACAAAGACGAACCTTATAATTAAATAACTGTAAACAAAAACATGTGATTGATTATGCCATGAAAAAATAGTTAATGATGATTATGATGAATAAATTTAATTTATCCACCTACCAAATTATCCAAAACGTCCAGGATAATCATTTTGTCACCAAGAGTCAATGTCAAACCTTAATTAAAGACTTTAAAAAATAGTCACTGTCAACTTTTGTGCAGGATGCAAGGCCAATGTTCAAATTTCACGGCAAACTATAAGGATAAAAATAATTACGTCCAAGGTTAGTTTTAATTTTGATTTCATTTGAAATGAAAACAATTACGGAGGAACAGCTGGAATTCAGTCAATAAATAAACTCAGTTTTTTATTGATTAAAAAGAGCTATTCGTCCCGAGGAAAGATAATAGCTTTAACAAGCAGACGGTCTGCTGCAGACCTTGCTTCTTTTCAATCCCGCTCTTTCAACTCCCAACTACTAAAATTGCATCATTCGCAACATTTTCACAGTATTTACATATCAATACACACAGAATATTCCAGAGTCTAGGGCCCCGTTACTCCAGCACACAGCAAGCGTTACCACAGCACACTATATGATATTTTATCAAGCGTTACTCCAGCACACAGCAGTCTCCGGTTGTGTTACATGAGGAAAAGGAAGTAACTATTTGATTCGACATCAAACTAGTTAATTTTAACCAAAAATCTATTCAAACATAGATAAAACAAGTAAACTCAGACAGATTTATAAACCAAAAGTTTGAAGCCAAGAAACAAAAGCATACTCTTAGAGATTTGTGGCATTTGAGCTACCTGAAATGAATCTCGTAGGCAAACAAGGCCTTACAAAGAGTTTGCTCAATTAACCCAAAACAATTTCACAACTTTTGTAAGAATAAAATATAGAAATTTGTTCATGTACAAGGAGGAGCTACAAGATGAGGGTCCTTACACCCTCATGTACGTTTCACGCTCATCCCATCGTATTTTTGCATATGGCCTGAGCATAACTTCAGAATTTATCTTTTTTGATCATCATTATGCCAAAGAGCACACAACATGGAATTTACTACGTCGACAAACAAGTTTACATAGCGCACTGCTGGGACCCATTGTCGGACTTTTGAATTCAGTGCGAGAAAATGTTTTATTCAAAAATGCGACATTTGAGGAGCAATACAAAAAACTGAAAGATTCTCTTTGGGAACTGGGGAAAAAGTTAATGCTCCAACACATGAGCTCATGTAACAAGTCTGCGTATTTCCTCCCAACATATCTTGCATATCAGGTTGCAAGCAATATTAGCAGGCGATCTTTTGACGGCAGCAAGCTGATTAGCGTCGGAAGTGAATATAATAGTTATCTATATTATACCTTTTCTTTCGGGGGTATCGTTCCTCCTAATTTGATTAAAGGGACAAAGGGGATGCAGGTATCGGGGATTTTTGAATGGTGGGAAGAGTTCCTTACGACGCCTTTAAAACTTCTTAACGCCTCTTTGTCATCTAAAGGACCCTTGGAAACGCCTTCAATGAAGGCGAACATTGTCGTTATCTTGCCTTGCTACTTGGTGGACTGGTTTTTGGATGCGCTTTTTGCATGTTTGAAGTATGCCTGAATTATCCTTTTGCAAAACGGACGCTTGTTAAAAATTGCTTTGATATTTTAAATACTGTTGGGAAATGTAAGTTATGAATTATCTGTCGAAGGTTGATATGTTTACCAGCTAATCAAGAAAAATATTTTGGAAGTAACCAAAAAATGAAGTGTTTTACTCTTTATATTCCTAATATATAATTTGTTCTCGACTAGGCGGACATTTTTAAAGATTATAATTCGCTGTTGTTTCCTTGTCACATTCGCTTTCAGAAGAAACTTGCTGGGATCGCGCAACATTTCAAACGTTGAATTGAGCAAATGATGGAAACCGAAATATTATAAATAAATGGATTGATATCATGGACGCATAACATTGCCAATTTAGGTTTTGTTATTCAATAAACTATCAATTTACCAAAGCCCATGATAATTTTATGCAATTAAACATGTCCAACTACTTTGGTCCCATAATATTTTTTCATACGATCACAAATTGCAAATGCATTTTAAATTTGTGGACTACTTTGTAAAATATTTGGAACATCATGTTGGCTAGTTAATATATTTCATCTAACTTAACAAATCATCCCTTCCCATGAAAATATAGATGCTTTCTGTAAAAGCAAATCGGTGTCAAATGATTCATCTCTACATTGACAACTTGCCAACATGAAATGATTGCATTGACAATTGAGGTAACACGAGACACACACAATTGCCACCAATATTTATTCAATCGAACATTTGACTTTTGTTTTGTCTTCATATTGTAATAGGTGGTTAAGCTTTGTTTCTCAAACTATGTTTTTAGGCATTCTTTCACTTTCATATCTAAATGAAATAGGTATATGTATCAAGGTACACCTAATTAAAACAACTGGATTTCATCAAATAACTTTATCAATTTCTAGTGATGTTTTTCATTTCAAATTTACACAGAGCTAATGTTTATATAGTTAATTATTACTTTAATTAGCATTGCCGAGAAAAAACTTGCCACTTGCGATAAACAATGATTTAATGGGTTGATGTTGAAAGAAATTAAAATTGGGTTTTAAACACTTTTTTTATTGTAACCCAGAAATCAATCGTCATTCAATTTATTACATCAGTACATACTATATATCACGTGGTTCGCAATCGCAATAATATACATACCTACCCTGAAAATTATTTATTAAAAAGTTGTCGGACATGATGCACAGATTGTTATATTAGATAAAAAGGTATAAATTAAATTTGATTATTGGCTCTGAATACAAAAATTCGACTCTTTCAATTTGTCTATTTCATTAGCATAATATAATAGATAATATCATAATAAGACTATTCATAGCATCTAAACTGCACACAGTACAAGATCGAAATTACGTGCAGAGCATTACCTCGATGAGAGCCTCCTCCCTCCAGGTGGTAGTAGTTGATAAGCTGTCACTAATGATAATGATGAATGCCAAACGCTTTTATAGGTAACGTTACGTACGTACCCATTGCATTACTACTTGTAATATACATACTCCACAACTATATTCTTGTCAGCTCTTCCTGTTTCATCTTGAAACTTTTTCGACTGAAAAGGAAATGGACATAGGTAGATATTAGTTAAAAAGAATAAGAATTGTTTTGCGAGTGTGGAGTGAGGGAGGGCTTGTTTCTTAATTTATCCCGCAAGAAAAGTAGTTTTTGGAAGCAACAATTTGAGTTTGATTTTTGATTTCATTCCTGCTTTTGGTCCACTTGACAGCTAATTGTAAGTCAGCAGTCAGCACTGCTCAACAAGATTTAACTGTTTTCAAATAAAATAGTAAACGAAATTATAAAAGTGTTCTATGCAGTGGCATATTTAAGACAGTCACTGGTGAAACCTTTCATAAAAAAGTTAAAATTGAATCATTCGAAAGTATCTTTTCACCTCAAATTTGAGCGTTTGGTACTCTTGGTGACGAGATGGATATCTTGGAGGTTTTGAATAATTTGGTAGTTAGATAAATTAAATTTAATTATCTTTAATCATTGCTTGTTTTATTCTACAATTTTTGATTGCTCATCACATTTGCTTGTCAAGGGATGAAGATAATTTATTCTTAAGCTGCATTTGTTTTGTATGCTTTCAGGTTTCCAGGGATCACCTGTTTTCCTTTATCGAAACCAATGACCTGCTACGGCTACGCAGGGTTAATAAAACCTTCAAGGAGGAGGCTGAGGATTTCATACGGACGAAGAAGGTGGCGAGCAAGAGGTGGCTTCGATTTGACTTGTGTGGAAATGATCCTTTTAAACAGTTTAATAATTTCCGGAACAGTTTAACTGACTTGCCCACCAGGACAAGGGCAGATGTCTCATTATTTTCTCTGAAGGGACGAAAAGTTTTAATGCACGGCAACCTTCGCCAACATTTCCTGGACACCTATGGTTCAAGCATAACTCACCTGACCTTGTTTGGACTCACGCTCCCATTGTGCTCGAAAAGCAAGTTTGAGTTCTTTGACCCATTTCCAAATGTCACACATCTGAGAATAGAAGCATTGGACGAAGAATCTGAAATTGAAATCTCGTCACCAACCACTTCTGCCGGTGCTCAAGAAATTAAATTTCCTGCAACGCTCAAAAAGTTAAAAAGTCTGACGGTTTGGAATATCGCACCTTCTCGTTCCCAGAATGGCAAAAATAAAGCATTTGATTTTATTGCAAAGCTTGTGGAAACCTGCCTTCCTACTTTGGAGGAGTTGGATCTGCCGTATGAGGAACTTTCTTTGGAACAAGTGGACATGGCGCAAGTGATGAGTTTGGTATGCAAGTGTCTGTTTACTGCTTCAAACTTGAAATTGCACGTGGATGGACAATGCATCGAGGATCTATTAAAACCGGATGAGCATACACCGGAAATGGGTACAATGTACGCTGTAATAAAGAGAATGAATGACAAGATAATATCCATTGAGCAACCACTCCTCAGTTCATTTCATCTGGAGCTGCCAAACATGGAACGAGTAACTTTTTATGAAATGGATGAATGTAGGATACCCGAGACTGATGACTTTGTGAGACGAAATTGGCCAAAACTGAAGGAAATCAACGTTAGACTCGAGGATTTTCCAGAAGGAAGTCCATCTCCAAAGCTAGCAGTCGTGTGGGATTTTCTCTTTGGGAATGGAATACAAAGAGAACATTTGGTTAGACTACAAATCACCTTTTACGGCTTTCGAAAAGAAAATATAGAAGCAGCAAAGGGGCAAACTGAGAAAAGGACAATGAACTTGACCACATCCTGTCCAAATTTGAAGATCCTTCGCTTGACACACAAAATCAAGCAGCTTGTAAACCTACACAACTTATGGAAGGGACTCCCTGCTCTGGAGGAACTCGACTTGTGGTACTGCAGTCAATTGACTGACTTTGATTTTATTGGAGACGATCCGCAAAATCCCCTTTTCTGGAATTTAAAAAGTATTTAAATAACGCTTTATAATTTGTTTATTGTTAGTATTTACAATACAAAATGATATGCTATTTTTCGAATTGTCTACAGAATTGAAAATATTGAAAGTGGAGCAGATAAATGACTTGCAGTTAACCAATGACTTGCTAAGCAAGGTACTTTGCCAAATGCCGATAAAGAGGCTTATCCTTTCTTCTGACCGCTTGCATCCTGCCCAACATTCAGTAAGTTTATTTTACTTGGAAAACGTATTATTTTGAAGTTTGAATTTTAATTGTGGATAATGTAAATTGGTGAACTGGAATTAATTAATTGGATTGAAATTTTCAGATTAGTTTGGAAGGGATTCAAAGTTTGCTGGCTGGACAATTTGCAAGTAGGATTGAACATCTGAATATCCGAGATCTTCATCTCGCTAATGTCTCGAAAGATGAGACACTGAACCTAGAACGACGCTTTAGATCCTGGCAAATGGCTTGAAATGACAAGTCATGCATATGCATAGCATTTATCTTAAAACTATTTTGGTAGCTTGTCGCTCTGATTGGCTTTGCTTATTTTTGGACTGAGTATCAGCACAACACCATGAGTTACTAAATCCCTATTTATTTATTAAGTGTATTTTTCTGTAAAAACCAATTTTAATTAAAGAATACATAAATTAACTAGTTGTTTGTTCTAATCTGTAGTACAAGTAAGTTACTTCAAGTCACTCAAAATGCCAGTGTGTTTTAATATAATCACTCAATATTACCATTGAAGAAAAGTAATCAAGGTGTTAAATGCATAAATTAATTTACTAATTTATTATTTTGACACGAAACTTTAAATGGGTACTTAACTTAGGCACTTGTTTCGTTATTTAACTTAATATGAAAAATATTAGTCTAAAAATAATAATGGGATGATCGTTTCTACAACTGTTTTCGTTAAACAAAGTACACGCACGATGAAGCTAAATTTTCAGTCCCCTGGAGTTATTTCCCGTACGAGTTGAGGTTAAGGGCTATTTAGGTCGTTATGACAACAAGGAACAAATGTTATAGGTTAGGAAAGTAGAAGGAAGTGGTTATGAACATAAATAATAATTACATGCCAAAAGAATAATCTCATGATTTGTTGTGATTTACAATGAGCAAAATTCTTAACTTCACTATTGAACCTTGTTGCATAAAAGCATATTTTTTGTAGTAATTCCACATGTTTGCAGTGAACTACATTTTTTTCATTTTAAAGCTACTCGCTTACATTTTATTTCATTACAACATACAACATAATGTACAATTATTAATTGAAAAAATACTTTCGCAGACATGAATAATAGTACAGAAACTACAGGTATCCCCTCTTCCCTAACATGGTCAAGTATCTTATCTTGGGCAATCATGCAAAACACACAAAGGAATGGAACAAAAAATATAGCTTGCCTTAGAACTTGAAACACGACCTTTGGGAATTTTATTTGTTCAAAATCCTTGAAGAAATAAATTCCTATTGAATCTTTCGTAATGAATACCATTATTATGTAAGCTGAATAATCAAATTCAAAGGTAGATTTGATTTAGCTCTATAATTTCATTGCAATGCACTGTACCCCTTTTCTTTAAAGAGTAATAAAACTTTTACAAATACATCTAAAATTAGAACTAAATATTAAAATTGTTAATTATAACGTATTGAATAAACTAAATAGCTCAACTCAACAATTTCATATAAACAAAAAATAGCGACTCATGCAAGCAGATTTGGTGTAGAGATATGAGTAATTGCTGTTTATGATATAATCACACTCACATCCCATACATTAATTAATAAACCCTTGCAAGTAGAGACAGGTATACGCACACAGACAGACGCATCGAGAAATGTGAAATGAAATGAAGACGCGCCAAACACATTCAAACTTGAAACATATTACATACCTAACTGCTCATGCATACCTATAAATGACGTATAAGACAAGTCTTCCGAATGTCTTCCTAACTTCCCATTTAAGAACGATTATAATTTTGTATCTAGCTTTCATTGTTGAAATTAACAAACTTAAACAATGCTTATAATCTCAAATTTAGTGTCAAATGGATGATAATCGCAGTAGCTTTATATACTAAAAACATTACCAAGTGACAAAGTCATTTCGTATTAATTTATGACGTAAAAAGACTAATCTTCCTAAATTCCCATTTAAGAACGATTATAAATTTGTAAATATGTATTTTGCATTGC
>JAITYZ010003612.1:0-10767 GCA_027744595.1 Paronellides praefectus
AAAAAACCATTTTAGCCAAAAGATGACAAAGGCAAGTGATATTTTCAGAAAGAGCGGTCCGCAAAATTGGTCACGGACCAGTGAGCTCCTAAGCCGCGTTTCTAGAACATTGTCTTTACTCTGTATATTGTTAAGTCTAGTGAATTTATGTACCGCTGGGCAAGGAACCGAAGTGACTTGCCCGTGGTACAATGACGACAATGTCGTAGATGAGCTAAAGAATGGATGCGTTTGTGCTAAAAATCCTCCAACGAGTAGCCAACTCAGTGTTCAGTGCCATGAAGTGGATGGCCACCAGTTGGTAGCGCTGTTATCAGAAAAAGTAAGCCAGAAAGAGATTTCTGTGGGTCTACTGTATTTGAATGCAAGTTTGATAACGGATGATGATGGACAGCTTCCGGAAAGCGTGTTCCAGAAACTCAGATTGGTATTTTTTTTTAAATATACATACTTTCACTTTTTTTGCTAAGCTCATCGTCATGAATTTCATATTATGCTATATTTTTTTGTAAAAATTTCAGATAAGTTTGCAGCTCTCCAACTGCATGATACAAACAATTCACGCAAATTCTTTTCATGGATTGGAGAAAAGCTTAAAACACCTTAGCGTAACTCAAAATCAGCTTAAACAAGTGCCCACACAGTCGGTATCCCCCTTGACAAATTTGCTTCTACTTGACTTGAGCGTCAACAAATTAGAGAAGGTAAAAAATGGAGCGTTTCAAAGTCTCCACAAGTTGAGCACTCTAAAGCTCAATGATAATAGCATAGAGTTGGAACCTTTGGCCTTTTCCGGTCTGGAAAAATCTCTTAAAAATTTGAACCTAAAAGGAACAAGATTGAGTGCAGTTCCACCAGCCATTACCAATTTAACCTCGTTGGCCTTTTTGGACTTGGCCCAGAACAGACTACGAGAACTGGAAAAGTATCAGTTTTCCAATTTACACTCTTTAACAGCTTTGAACTTGGAACGTAACCTTTTACAGTCTTTGCCGAGCACAACATTTTCTGGCGTCAATGATACTTTAAGCTCTCTAAGCCTTTTAAACAATTTAATCACACATTACCCCACATCCGCATTGCGTTCGTTGAAGGAACTCAGGGTAATAATAAGACTTTACAAAATCTTTTTCCACACTTTTTGTTCTAAGAAATGTGTAGTAAAAATTGCTCTGTTGGCTGTTTCAGGTTTTAGACTTGGGCTTTAATCTGCTCACAGAAATCCCCAAAAATGCATTCTCCGGCTTAACTTCATTATCATCTTTTCGGACGATGACTTTTCAGCAAATAAATCCAAATGGTGTGCATACTTGCTATATATACGAATGATATAATATCATTGATATTTACTTTGAAAAATAGTAAGCAAAATTTATTTTTATTGGTCTTGCAGAGTTGGTGTGCATAAAAAATAGCACTACGATAAAGGAAAAGCTACCACCCACTATTCCCAAAGAGGTGACAGTGTTAAGTATTGACACTCCAATGGCGGTGCTACAGTTTGACAATTCGACGAAAACGGACGATCAAGCTCCCAGTGAAAGCAGCACACTCGTGAAAGAGTACACGACAGAAATGCCTATGGACCCCGTGACGGAATACCGCAACCCAAACCAGAATATTGACGGTAATAGATTCAGATTTAGAAGGCCTAGACCAAGGCCAAGGACAACAACATCAAAACCTGTTTTCATATCATCTACGGAGAGATTCGGTGAAACTGAAAAGAAAGAAGCCAATCCACAGGAAAATGAACAACATTCGCAAATGGATTCAATTGAAACTAATGATGCCGAGGAAGAGTCGAAAGAAACACAAAATTCCCACACTAATCGTGGAAAAATTGAGCAGACTCTGGATAGACCAGACACAAAGTTTGTCAAACCTTTGCCACCCAACCGTAGTGATTTGAAATCATCATACTCGCAACAACCAACCTCGCTCCCACTTCCTTTTTCAAGTACCACAAGAAAATATCCTCCATCTTCCTTAAAAACCCTTCGTTCCTTCCAACAATCAAGTAGAGAAGCTGCTGCTGCAAGACTATCCACATCAACAGAAACTTCAGTGAGTGTGTCAACAATGACATCCAGCTCATCATTGGTATCCAGTTCAAGTAGATATGAAGATGCCACAAAGGTGCCACTTATCAGAGCGAAACCCCCCACTCCAATGACAATCAGTCCAAAACCAATGATAATTAATAATCGCCCAAGTCCCTCTGTTGTTCGAAAAGCTTCAATAGACACAAAGGATTACGATGACTCAAAAATACCTATTATATCGGGAGTCGGACCAACAAGGCACAATTCAGACAGCAATGGCTCGCCAATCATTAAAGCCCCACCAGGTAGTGTCCAAACCCAGGGGGTGTTGGTTGTTCAACCTCCTCCAGCCTCCCACAGCCCTGGAGGTAATGGAAATCCTCGCTCACCAAGTTTGATTTTTGCCGAGAAATCTGATATTATCATCAGAGATATTCAAAGAACAAGTGATTCAATTATGCTGCGATGGGAAAGTTTGAAGCAGCTTGCGGGATATCGAATTATTTACAGACTTTTTGGTGAAGACTCTTTTCGTCATGGTCCACCTTTGGCTCCCACGGAACGAGAATACAGGATTAAGCACATCCCATTCAACGTAGGTGTCAATATTCTACTATGTATACCTTAATTTTTTTTAGCTGTGAATGATTTTTCATTTGCACGTTATTCATTTATACAGGAATGTATTGTTGTCTGCGTCGTTCCATACGATGACATACTATACAACGAGATCAACCCGAATGCGGGATCGGTGCCTCCAGGTAGCCAGTGCAGAGAACTAAAGCCAACAACCCCTTCCGTTCTGATGAATCACATGGACAAAATTACTATAGGTGCCAGCGCGGCAATATGCGCCACAGTAATTATAGCCGTGCTATTGTTTATTGCAATAACAAGAAGATCGAAAGGAAAGCGTTCACCATCTGCGTCAACTTTGGTGTCAAAGGTTTGTGCAAATACATAAAAAATATTTCTTTACAACTCAAATTTGAAACACCATCAAAGTGTATTTAGACAAAAATTCTAGTGTGCGTATTTAACTTCACTTTGCACGCGCAGGTACCACCTTCATTAATGACCCCATCCCCGGGTCCGCCAGGTATGCACCAACAGGGTTCTATGAATCTTATTAAAGACTGGGATCAATTATCCGCGGTTTCTGCTAGAAGCATTCCCCGTCCCCGAGTATATCACGGATCTTTAGATCATTTAGCATCAGGAACAACACACAGGCAAAGCATGATGATAGCACCAAGTCATCGTTCTATACCTGATGGCCATTCAACACACAGAAGCTACCTGAGTGCTCATCATCATCACCACAATCATTCCGTGCACGCCTACCATCATGGCAATGGCCACGCCAATCATAATCACGTCAACCACGTTAATCACAGTCATGGACATGGACATCATCCACCACCACCCACCCACGCCAATGGATTTATGCACTCACAGGGGAGACCTGTGAGACAAAGTATGATGTCAGTGAGATCATCACATGATACACTAAACCCAAAACCTTTCACACACGGACCGCATACCCATAGCCATCGCCATTTTGAGCCTAATCATAAAAGGAAGCGTGCTGGACGGCCAAGCCAAAGTGAATCGTTAAATACGCTAAGCGGTTATGACACGCCAGACAACTGGACGGATCATGACATGGATGTGTATGTAGCTAGGAATCATGCCAGACATGATTTGGTACAGCTGTAAAATTCGTATAGAAAATATTCCAAATATAACCTTTTGTATGTATACTTGTAAGAATAAGTGATTTGTTTTGTACAAAACCCAAAATGCCTTCATAATTTAAAAATACTGACAAACTACTACTTAACGTAAGGTTAGTTAATGTAAGTAAGTGTTTATAGAAAAAAAACAAATAAACTGCATAATTAAATAAACATTAGTATTATTGCATGATTGAAAGCAATGAAAGGCAGGCTCAAGCAATTAATGAAAATGGGCCAACTTACCCGCATATTAGAATAGACCTTTCCAATCGAAATCGCAGCTCCAAAACGAATTCTGACCACATATGAGCAACAGTTGAGTTTGAACCGTGATATGCATGCATATTTCCTATTGCCACCGCCAACCTCCATACAAGACTTCCCACTGGAGCTGATTTGATTCCTTGAAAATTGTCCTGTGAAACAAAAAAGTCAATATATTATATGGTGCAAATTTTTTACGAAACAAAATTAAAGTACAAAGCACATTGTCCGCGTGTTTTGCTTTTACCCAAATATTTGCTTCTTTTTCCTTTTTAAATTCTGGCACTCTTTCAAAAGAAGAGGGATACGGGTGCTTTGAATTGGGTTGGGCATCTGGAAAAAGAAATCTGAGAACTATTTCGAGATGATCACTGCTGATTGGAGCTAAATCAGAATAAACTGATGGACTAAACAAAAGTCGTTTTTGGGCAGTGTCAATCACTGTGTTTATTGTAGGAAGAGGAGAAACTGGATCTGCAAGTCTATCTAACGCAGAGGTGTATTGGGCACAATCTGTACAAGTACATAATACAATGCTATAGTCTCATTAAATCGTACTTCCAAACTACAAATAATAGTGATTCACTAGTAAGTACTGCTATTACTACTACTACTACCTTCACCACCATCCTCAAGTCCTTTCCCTAGAATATCCTTCAGGGACACTGTTTCCATATGCAAATTCCAAACGCCTTCAATAAGGTCCCTCAAACGGAAATCTGCATTTGGATCAGATTTCAAACTAAAGTACCATTCAGGTGCGTTCTCTGGTTCAAGATCTGTGTACGTAGCAGAGTCCACGACAATATCATCCGTTAAGCTCGGCCATCCTACTACAAGTTCCAGGGAATAAAATGGATCATCCATGGAACCAAAAGGTAAAATATTTGTGTGGCTACAAAATTCGGTCCAATCATTTAGCGAAATACGGGTTTCCTTATCTGCTTCAGTGCCTGGTATTGGTACAGTAGAAATTTGATTGTCGTCATCAGGAGACTCTTTTAACATGTCAAAAATTTCAGGTGGAAATGTATCAAATGTGAAATCTTCATGCCATGCATTCATGTTGTAGAAGAAATGCGATGTAATAATAACTGGTGCGCTGAGACTCTGTCCGATCTTGGATTTAAACACGTCCAAAAGGCTTGACAAATATGGAGAAAAATGAACAGATTTCAGTCTGATCATTTGGAAAGCAGATCGAATGCCAGAGTTTTCCGCGATTCCATAATAATAATGATGATTCCACATATGGTACTGCGTGAACACGGGAATGTTGCTGAAAACAAATACCGAAAGTTTAAAGTTTATTAAACTGTTTAAACAGGGAATTGAGTTTTCTAAAATCTATTGTAAAATCTATACCAATTTGTGTTGTTCAATGCAATACTCGCTGAGCTCAAAAGAAGTTTCAGCTTTGATTCCTCGTGAACAGGTTCCGGAATGCTTGAAGTAAGCACGGCAAATTCTTCAATAGAGAAAAACTCTGACACAGGACAAGGTGATATTCTAGGTGGAAATTCGGGCTCGGAAGATAACATTCTCATGATGTATGGGGGATATATCATCACAGAATTTGAAGATTCCATCGCTGAATCCAGAATGTTATTGATTGGGGCATCAACATTTTCAGAGTCCTTGACTCGTTTGTAATACGTGAACTTGAGAGGAAAATCTAGGACAGAAAGGATTAAAAAATCATTTTTATTTTGAACAGAGATAGATGGAACAGCTTCAGAATTAATTAAGTGCAACAGTAAGAGTCACAAGATTACCTGAAAAGGAAACCTTTTCATGGATAACCAGCCAGTTGTTGGCAATGCTATCTTTCTCAACAGGTTTGCTCAGCCATTCAGTAAGAATCTGCTCCAGTCTGGCAGTAAATTGCTCCCATTCTGAAGCAGTCGTAAAATCTTCAAACTGATCATCCTACAAACATGCGAGTATAAAGTTAAATTAAAAACCTAATTTTGTATTTACGATCAAAATAATAAACTTACAGGATCCATTATTGCACAGCTACAGCTAAAGATTGGGAATCAAATTAAAAAATTTGGTCAGTTCCCGTCACAAAAGCTAGAACAATGTACAGGGTTGTACCAATCAATTTACCAATGCAACTAACCACCAAGCATGTGTGTGTGATTCAAATAAAAAAACTGACAATAATTAAATTAAATGACAAAAATATATATAAATATTCGTCTTGCTTGAATAGAGAGAAAACTGAAACTACAAGACTCAACAAACGAGCTCATTGTCAGATGATATGAACTGGGAACAGCTGTTGCATGTATGCAAACATTGCAGGTGAGCAGAGCCTTTCACATACACTCATCAACAAACACGCAGATTTTGAGATGAATGTTGTTGACGTTGCATTACTGAAAAGCATGTTCTACGCAGGGAGTTCATGGCAGGGAGTAGCGCAGCAGCGCGCTGTAATACGCACACTAGGAGTTCACTTTATGATAATAAAAGTATAAAATTATAAAAAATAATTATTGATGATAAGCCACTACAATATGCTATTAACACTAATTAAGTGAGGTTTGTATCGTCTGTGGTTATGGGGTTTGCGTAAGATTGGAAATTGGAAGGAATTGGGAGGAACACGGTGTTCCGAACACCCACGCATGACGCAAGGGAAAGCCAACAATATGCTTATTTGCTAAAACACTAATTATAATGAAACAATTGAATTTGCACATCTTTATGTTTTCTTTAATTTTGCGTTGATTTATTTTACGATTTCCCAAATTGAAATTATCAGGGGTCGTGTTATAGGCATGTATATACTTAAATTATCATAATAATCAATCATAAACATAACAGTCAGAAAATAAATCCGTAAACAAATTTAAACCTGCGCGTTATAAAAGCTCCTGAAAAGCTATAAAAATTACATACAGAATGTGAGAAATGTGAATAATGGCATCATGTACTTAATACAGAATTAGCACTTTACACCATTTTGCTTCATTAGTACAAGTCTGGTGCACGCGTAGTATATTTCAAGTACAATAATTATTACAAATTTTTTTGTTGTAGTAATAATAATCTAGGTATAAAATGTGTTCTAATATAGCGCTCTACAAGCAATTCAATCTGAATGAAATAAGTTTTTTGACATAATTTTACACTATAACTAATAATTATTATAAGTCCACTTGCTGTTCTAATCTATAAATCGAGCCATTTTTACATTCATGTGAACAGTGTTTTGTCTTTATTTATTTTTTAAGAGGCTTGCTGGGCTTTTGTCTGGTTATAATATGTATTGGGGGAAACATTGGAGCTTTTTTTTATTCATTTTTTTTCTATTTATAAGAGGACTTTTTAAATCACCACGTTTGTGCATTAAATAATTAGAATATAATATTATATTATTAAACGGTTAGCGTTAATAAAGTCTCAGATGACCGGTTACCACATCCACATCACTAACCGATCCAAAAACTGCTAGGACTGTGCGAGATCCTGCAGGAATCTGTGTGAGACCAGCGTCTTCAATTGTTGTAAATAACAATCCTGACTTTTCAGCCTTTACTACAAGTTGATCAAACTCTGTTGCGGTTTCACATTGAAGCACGACCTTCTTTGATCTGGAAAAAATAGTGAAACTGTAAAATTGGCTATTTTTGGTAATAAACTAATTTGTTTTTTTGTTTAATTTATATATTTTGCTTACCCGCACTCGTTCCACTGCAGTAAAGATCCACCATAAATCTCTTGTCTGGAAACTAAATCTTGATAAAGGGCTATGCTTGCATGACCAACTTGCGCAGCCATTTTTCCAGGAGACATATTTAAGGAAGAGTTAACAACGAAAACCATTTTATATTCCTGGAAATCACAAACTCCAGTGTCCAAAATGTCCCCTTGTTCCCTATTTTCAAAAACCCACGCAATAGCGGCCTCTACAGTTTCAGCTCCAGTTTGACGAACGGCCTGAGAAAAAAAGGGTTTATTAAATATTAATTGTTGAAGTAAAAAGTGGTGACCACTTAATGGTCATATAGACAACGGTTGTATTTTTTTGTATTAAAATCCAATACCAATTCAGCCTCTTGTCTACCAATGCCCATTGTCACAAGAGATTCCACCATTTCTTTTGTGGTAGGTGCATTCATATCGACACCACCTGCAGCACCTGCTCCTGCAACTGCAAGTCCTTGCCGTTCCTGCCCATCACCAACTCCTCGTTCGAAGCCACTCATGTTAATTACTTTAAATTGTAACTGTCCTCTCTTATCTGTCGGTTAGTAAACTATATTAATAAATGCAGTAACAGTTTCAATATAGGAGAATTCAACAACGCAGGAACAGTGCTTCTCTTGAAAAGAAATGCTCAAGATCACTTCTTCCCACGCACAAACTCACAAACAAAAATTTTTTCTCATTAATTGTGAAGGTGAGCTTCCAATATGATTTGACGAGAATTATCCAATGTCTAAAAACTACAGCTTTAACAATTTCGACACTCAAAATGCAGAGCTAATTAAATTCAAAATTTTATCTTATAGTTAAAACAGCAGGTTTATTGGTTCACTGCAAAAAGGCACTCTTATGTACGTATATTAATAGTAATACTGATTTTATACACCACAGAAAAATTATATTTAAATTAAAAAAGAGTTTTCCAACCTACTTGCCTTTTTTAAAAGATAAACAATACTATTTGCCACTACGAGAGAGAATTACATCTGTGCACCACCACCACCACCACCATACACACACCTTTCATTGTACCTCTACTGCTTCACTGGAATGTGAATGTAAAGAAAAGACGGGAAGGGTTGTTTGTTGTTCGTGTTAATGCATTTTTAGTACGTTGCTTCTTTTGGCTGATATGAGATTGACATTGTAGAAAATTCACCCTTCCTCTTGTTTGCAAAATATACTCATACTCTATGCACCCGTGAAAACGCACGAGGATGTGAGATGGATAAATGGAGTTGAGGAAATAATGGAAAGATCACTTTCTCTTAGGAAAATGATCCATTTTTGTTAAATGATTGCATTCGAATGTTAAACTTTTATGGAACGAAACGAGAGTTCCATATCATATGATAGTGACACTATCACAGATAAATGTAGTTGGTAATTTGGTAACACTAAAATTTTGATGACGATGATGATGAGAGTTTCAAAATTTGATGAACAAGGAAGGAGCAAGAAATTAAATCATTTTCTCTACTTCCTTCCTCCAACTATTAACCGCGCTTAAAAATTAAGACAAGACTAAGACCGTTGAAGGTCTTTATGAATTCAAAAGGAAAATTTATGCTTCTCGTCCCCAAATAATACAATGAAATGATCAGAAAAGCAGAAATGAATGATATTTTTTCTTTTTTTTATTACTGATATTTTCGTACTAATGTCTATACAAATGACTAAATGGAAAGAAAGTAATAATTATTTGTGTCATAATAAATTACATTCATTGATGTATGATAGCAGCGCACCCATCCCCTTCAAGAATAGTAACAGTAAATTTCTTCAATTCATCACACAAACCAAATTACCAAGTGCACTACAAATCACACCAATTCCATTGGAATTTACTAGTACGATTTTTTGAAAAGTAAAAAGTCATGAAAAATCATGGAAAAATCAGGAACTAAGTAAACGCTCTTTATTACTACATCAATGGCAGTTGCAGCAGTTAATGGATTTTAACGATTTTGCGACGAGATGTGTTCTTATTGTGCCTGCATCCTTTTCATCATTTCTTCATCTTGAACAGTTAGCTGAGTCAGCTTTCTCCCCACACGATCATGAATGTCAAGGAATTTCGCCACGCATCTGTCCAAACAAACAGCCTCCCCTTTGGAAATATCTGGTTCCGTGTACTTGGAGCTTATGCATTTTTCATGGCACACTGTCATCAGTCTGTTGTACATATCACTCATCATCTCCACCTCGAGATCTTGGACAAACTTGAGCTTGTCCATTTCCGCTTGTTTCGCCATTGTAAAGTTTCCTGATCACTATTACAATTTTCTTTGCAGTAACTTTACTTGATGGGTTGACTATATAATATTATCTCTCTGGTGTCCGTAAATCCGAAACGAAGCCAATTATATGATGAGCTATGTTTTCGTAAAATTCCTTGAGCTAGTCTTGTCGTAATCTCCCAAATTTGATTGTAGCATGCGCTCCTTTGCCTTTAAATTTTCGTAGCGCTTTTTATCGACTTGATTTTTTGCTAGAACGAAACTGTATGTGCCTGCGAAGGTAACAAGAACCCTGTAATTAAAAAAAAGAAACAAACAATACAAATTAGCTAAAAGGAAATACAGGGAAGGACTAACCACTTTGTGCTGTCAAAGAAGTAAGTTCATACCATCCAATGTTGGTCTTCCCGATCTTACCCAAACGAAACGGTAATGGTGGCATTAATGTTGCTGTTGTGGATTTTCCGAAATATTTAGTCACACCAAAAAAATATTTGTTTACAGAACAGCTGAGGACTACATTAATTTAATTGGATTTTACTTTGTGGATGAATGTACATCATAAAATTAAATGTATCGTTACGATTCGGCACAATTAAAAATAGTATTTTCAAAGGGTTGACAAAGTTTCTCAATTTTCTCAAGTCAGAATATCTACCAACAACACCATCACATCACATCAGTCACCAACCATTACACTTTTGTATGCCATTTGCCAAGAACATTGATGACCGCCGGCATGTAAACACAATTGGGGGC
>JAITYZ010003613.1:0-10529 GCA_027744595.1 Paronellides praefectus
GCGTGTGCTTGGCTAGACTGACGTGCTTGCCTTTCATCACGGGTAAGTTCCGACGTTTTAAGGAATGACACCAGAAAGGGTTGATGTTCTTCAGCGTCTAGAATGCTGGCCATGCCGGTTTTAGACAACGGTATTTCAATACCTGCGCAAAGAAAAAAAATTAGACATAATAATTATGCTCGCGTTTGTGCTTTCGGTGGCGTGTATTTCGTGTTTATTGTTAAATGTAACTTAGATTGAATCAATTTCAAGTACTAGTTTTAATTGTAGCATGTCAATGCGATAACATGGACAATACCAATACCTAACTGTCTTATAATTTTTATGCAAAGATGCTGTAAATATTTTATTCCTTACCAGAATCCGCACTCTTAGACGAAATGACAAGTCCAAAGTTATGACTTGGTCGTTTAACCCATTGACGGAAAGCTTGGGTAACATTGAGACGAAGCCAGCCTTGTTCCCATTTTGCAGTCATTATTTCATCCAGCTCGGTTTCTTCAAACGATCTAGAAGCAAATGAGCAAATAAATATGAAGCAAAAGTGTCAAAGTAATCTGCATGTCTAACGGTGTACGAGTACAATATCCGGTTCTACTCATTTGTCAGAGCAAAAAACTTGTATTTTGAATTTTTACACCGCTATTTTAAATCTGATGTCGTAAACTAATATAATAACTTGGGTAAATGGTAAATCAAATACCTGTCATCAGCACCCGGTGAAATTTGATGCACAGAAATTCGAATCACTTCGCTAGCTGGGTCGGCGCTTGCATCATCCAGGATTTCCTTGTTTACTATCCCCTTTTTCCACAGACGAAGCTCTGCACCATATACCTCGTCGTGGGGAGAGAGTTCCGACACATCAAACCAAAACTGCTTGTCTTCAGCGTACTGCTTTAAACGGTCCGAGAAACGATGACCTGGGAAAGGAAAAAGATTTACATCAAAATTGCTTGTTATATTCAGCAGAAAATAGAAGAGAATCGAGAATTATGCATTCAATGTACATTTTACAAAATATTTTGAGCAAAAATAGAACAAAACCATGTTTCAACCATGTTTGAGAACATTTCTAGCGTGACTTTTTTTTACGCAACTAGCGTTGTCTGAACTCTGAACGTGCAAAAAAAACTCCAACTCGGAAAACGAGATATGGCAAAAAAGATAAGGGATCATTTTTCTTCCATTTAAAATGAATATAATAAACTTTTAAACGTGCCCCTGATATCATGAAAGTCTAGGAATGTATGCATTCATATCTATGAAGACAGTGACTTTTGACACTGGAAATATGTACCTATGCTATTTATATAGGCTATCCATCTTAACAAACAACTAATTTACATGCATCTCCTGCATCACATCAAAATGTCATAATTCCATTCGTAGTCGTCATGCCAAAAAATATTGTCACCAGGAAGTTTGAACGTCTCATTTTGACTGCCACAAGGAAGTGATTACGATGGAGTGCAGTGCATGGGAGTGAGCAGTTTGTGATAAATATGAAGACGGACTTGCACATTTACATTTTTACTAGATGGTGAAAACAGTACATTAAGTTTTGACATGAAAGAGCTACAGAAAGGAAATGCTGCTTTTCATGGAGTTAGTGAAAAATCTTCCTTATATTCCATTAATAAATTTTAGCAGTGAAGGAAACGCAAAACATTATACATATTTAGTTCATATTACGGACAGTCTAACAAGTTGATGTATGATGCAAAAATAAAATAATTATGCAACTGGCATAAAAACGGATACTACTTTTAAGTCCTTCCCCGCCATGCTCTAAAAGCGTGTAACATTACTACAATAATATCATCTCATGATTAAGTAGTTTGCTTATAACCACTCACCCCGATTAGCAAAGCTAATGATTTCGTCCGCCTTCTGGATCGCATCAATGTCTGCCTGGTCCACATTAAATTCACTCCAACTCAAGTTCCTAGCTCCTGGCCCACTACTCTTGTGCTGCTGTTGAGATTGCTGACGTTGATGTTGCTGTCTCCTCCAGTCTTGTCTCCTCCCATTCTCTCCGTTGCTTAGATCCACGTCCAAATCAAACTGACTGCCACTCGAGATGCTGTTGTACACTTCCAACAGGAACTGGCTTGCCGGTGATCTGTAATCCACCAAGTGGGGATGCGGCCGATGGTGAAAGCCCATAATGTTGAGGATATCGTAGGAAATCTCTCGCACGTCCTTCTTGCTAAATCGCTGTTGAAGGACGGTGTGACCTTTCCCATCATCTAGGTACAGACCACTGGGCGTTTTCGCACGAGCTGACACGCATGTCAGAAAAGCTCCCAGATAAGCAATCAATAACCTCATATATAATCCCATCATGATACCTTTGAGCCCTCTCACAACTACAACTTGTAATGGTTTCCAATTTTTACCCAGCGATTGAGCACTTAAACTTACAGAAAAGCACTGATATTAAAAATTGAGTATTCCACTGGCCACCCCTGGAATACAAAATAACGCAAAACTGTAACTGTTTCACAGTAACATAAGTAAAGTTACTATCATTGGTTTCATTTTATTTGTTAAACACACACTCGTCTTGAATTATGGCGTAGATCCCTTTAAAAAGTTTCTGCACACTCTACAAAAACACGTTACACAAATCAGATCACGAAAGCACGAAAGCATAGTCCATTGAAGGCGGACAAGGTATGGTTATGAAGAGGACCAAGTTTTGAAGATAAATGAACGGTGTGTGTGATATGCGACTTTTGCTAGCACGCAAACTAAAAACAAGACGGGTACAGGCCATTGGCAGGTTCTTGTTGGCGTGTACAGCAAAAATGGTTGATATATGTAACTTATGTTAGCATGTTGATGCTGCTGATGATGATGGGACGATGATGATTATGATTTTATGATCTTAAAAATGAAGATGATCACCTCAAAAGGGGGATTGTTTTGTTGTCTGGTTTTGCATGAATGGAGAATGCAGCGTATCACCACCACACAAAATGTACAATGACTATAAACTGAAGAAGAAGGAAGGATGATGATGTTCATATCAGCAAAGATTTAACAACAAACTTGATTGGAACACAGGTAAATAATTCCTATTATACCTTGTAAAGTGCATGTCTTACCATTACAACAGACTACCTGCTGCATGTATTAGAACAAAAATAACATATAATGGTCATTCTATCCAATTTTCCTTCAGGCCTTTTCCATCGCATATTTCACAAGACAAGCAACATTCTAATAATTTGTGTGTTTGTGTGTGTGTGTGCTTGAGCAGAGATGATGAACAATGGATGGTTGTACAAAAGTAAAGAAGGTACACTCTAAAAGTCCAAACTCCAACACAAAAAAAAACGAAAGAAAAAGAAACGTAATTATATGGCTTTTTATTTTTTTAGTGGCTACCTACCTGCTGCAGAACAATACGAGTGATGATGTTTGTTAAAGAAGAGGATCCACTTTGCAAGAGAGCATGATGAATGGACGGCGGGTATGGGAAATCGTTACCTGAAATCATCTGCCTCGTTTACCGTGTACCATTTTATCAGGAATTGCGGCCACTGAGAAGATTCTCCGTGCCCTCCCATATATTTTTAGTAGGACTGCTATTATCTTTCCTTGTCTTCTTACCTGCTTCACTAGGTACTCGGCTACAATGTAGAAAAGAGGGCTCAAAAAAAAT
Organism: Paronellides praefectus; assembly: GCA_027744595.1. NCBI lineage: Eukaryota > Metazoa > Arthropoda > Collembola > Entomobryomorpha > Paronellidae > Paronellides > Paronellides praefectus. Next base: position 3,674 of record JAITYZ010003613.1, read on the forward strand.
AATGTCCTGAAGCTAACCTGTCATAAGGATAGAGGCGATAGTCATGCCCGGCTTGTAGTAAGTATCCAATATATGCAATTTGAACAGCGACAAACATACAACAGCATGGCCATCCATCCATGGTTCTGTGCTGAATGATCACCATCATCCCCACATTACATACTCATTATATGTTGCATTTTTTTCCGTCTTCATCATGACGTTCATCATCATCATGCTCAAAAAGGTGAAGTTTTTGTAAATGGGGAAGGTAAGTAAGTATTAAAGGCTTGGCCCTTTTTTTGCTTTTCTCTCCTCCGTCGTGGATAATACTAAAGATTACGTACAGGTGTATGTATACATCCCCATTTTAATATCACCAAACATGCCTCGACTTTTTGTTATAATAAAAATATGGCATTAGTCACTGATTTTCATGTGTCTGAGTGTTTTTTTTTGGTTGCGTGTGTGTGTTCCTAAGTTGATTATGTGTCATTTTGGTTTGAAAAGAGGAGAGCTTCAACTGCTTTTATGCTGAGAGAGAGAGGATAAGAAGACGTTGGAATGCCTTGAAAACATAATTACAGAAGAGGCATCTTGTCTAGGCATTTATGGCCGTGTCTGTGGTGCCGCAGTGGTCCTTCATCAGATGCATGTCATTCTTCTTTTAAAACTATCCATCCATAATTTTTTTTCCTTTTTACAATCTTATCTCTTCACCAAGTTGCATTCTACTACTTTATTTACCTTCCCGCGCCTTTCGTATGCTTTTCGACAATTTTTGAACAGGTTGTTAAATTTTAAGGTAGGTACATACAATATGACATGCCACAGTATACACAGTACTAGTACACACTACGCACGCACAATTTGAGTATCCCCTTTTCAGCGAATGATGACTTGACTTGGAATTCTGATGACGATATTGTGTATTATGCTGCTGCAAATGTGCTTGAATTTCGTGGCAACAACCGACCCTATATTTTACTTGGTCATCATCATCAAATTATATTTCGTGTCCACTAACTACATACTACCATGCAAAGCAAAGCATCTCAATTAGTGGGCTTTGTGTGTTTTTGAGAGTACTCTTACACAGCGCACTTGCATGAATCACTATACTGGTTAGCCGAACGATTATTGGGTTTTTACCCGATCATCAAACCTCCCGATTAAAAACAAGGTAAAAACCAACTACCCGACGAAAATTTCAAAGAACCCCATTTTCGTATTCTAGCCAAATTGTTTGTTTGTTAGGGATCATTCAAATGTTATGCAATCAAAAATAAGGTAAATTCAATGTAAACCCTTATAGATACATTGCGTATAAGAAATGCATTACAGGTTATACAGAGGTCGATGGGGCCCACAGGGGGTCTCAAGCTTGCAAGCTCACAAAAGTGCTTATTACTGACAATTTTACAGGGTTCATTATTTACCACTCCTTGCCACTTGTCGGTGTGAGGATCGGCACCACAAATGTTCGGGACAACTAGCTTCTAACCCGAATGGACCCGACCATAATTATTAATTCCGACCCGACCTGAACATTATTTAGCTTCATTTTTCTCATTCCTCCCGAAAAGAAGAAGCATTACTCTAGCGTAGAATTAGTTGACAACTTTACAGGGGTCAAGTTGGCTGTCCTAGACGAAAATACTTTTTTTATAAATCCGACGAAAGGGAAACCACTTATTTTTATTGTTCAATGCGCATAAAGGGTTGTTTGGATAAATTGACAGTTTACGATTATGATAAAGCAAATGGGGCATACTCATTATCATTCAAAGCAACAGACGACCACATGAAAACTTAAAGAAGATTATGCGCTGTTTCAAAAGCAAACGAACTTATTAGCAACTAAATTAATATGAATTATATTTTTTATAAAAAGACTCAACTGCTCATATAATATTAGAAAAAAGAAAAAATAGAAAAATGAAGCTAGAGAAATGTGGTAAAAACATTTTATTGTAATACATTTTTATGAATTATTTTTTGACTGCATGAGTGGAGAGGTGACATTATGCCAATTACTCGGATGACCAATGTTTAAATTGGCTTACATGCTACTCTGTTTAAAAAAGACCCATTTGCAGCTAAAATCTTAATACTGGAGTTTCAGTTCAGTCCAATTTGTTAGGGTTCGTGCTCAACTTGGCAATTGAAAAACTAGGGTTTAAATGTTTTTAAAATCTTGGCTTGAAATGGGTGACTTCACCAGCAGCAGCTTTTACCCTGACAATGGAAGGACACAATCATATACCTTTAAATTCATGATTTTTAAAAAAAAAAATATACCAATTTGTATAAAATTTATATATACCTACCTATATACATACAACATACTAATTCAAGTGTTTTCTTTTACGATTTTCAAATAAGCCTATTTATTTTATTATTATCCAACCAAACCATTCAAAACTGTAAGTGCAAACTGTCGGTTGGCATCCGTAAATAACGGCAGTGAAGTGCACACATTAAAAAACTAGTCCATTCGGTGTAGCCGACCATTTTACTCAGTATTTATACATGTACATGTGTTTATATTTATTCTGTACATAATTTCGGTCGATCATCATTTTTAATTAATCGTAACCAATTCTTAAAGATATCTGATTTTCTTTTGTACACAAACATGAGCATACCTATATTCTTTTTTTTTTTGTTCAATTCTTAAACATGTTTAGATTCTTTTAATAAACTGACTCAATTTTTTCCCATACTGCGTTTGGTACATAATATCATACAATAATTTTTTTTCCAATTCTTATTGATTCTTGAGCAACTATAGCGTAGCGGAATTTGTTTGCTATAAATTGCTGGGAGTAAATACTTAGTGTGATCAATTATTTTTTGGAAGTTATACTTATATCCATTAATGTTGGTATATCGACAAAAGCATATTCTTTGAATCCCGCACTTTAAACCCGTGTTTCATTATAATTTTAATTTCAAATTCTTTGAGTTTTCTAAAAACAATGTAGACTTTTTTTCCAGTTATCCAAACGGAGCATAATAGTGAAACGGCTGAATAGGGGTGGTTATTAATCTTATTTGTAAAGAGCAGCGTGCATCTGATTTACGAAATTAACTTTCGAAATGTTCGACGATAGATTTGAAGAAGTCAAACCAACACTCGCTGCAGACAATCGGCTCCCCAAGCTTGCCCTGACGCCGTTGGACGTGAAAAGGTATGATTATCTTTTCAAATTGATCATTATTGGAGATCAATCAGTGGGAAAGACGAACTTGACCATGAAGTTCTGTGACTTTGGTTTCAACTCGCATTATGTTGCCACCATCGGTAAGAGATCAGAGATGTATTGATTACAGTTGTGCATTTGTTATGTCTTAATTTTAATATATATAATTAATTTCATAACTGTGTGTAGGTATCGATTTTAAGGTGAAAACCATTGAGGTAGCCGGGAAGCGTGTCAAGTTACAAATATGGTAGATAATAAAAACCCTTTTAACTAAACTGTGCAGGTTAATGACATTCACATTTTTGAATGTGGATTTGAATTTAGTGTATTTACATGTCGTTGTATATCCTCCTACGAGGATGCATGTGGTAATTATTGTTTTGTTACATTGAATTACGCACTTATCCGCTTCCGAATGGAAATTTAGCACACTTTACTAAAGTAGATTTCCTTTTTAGAGGATACCTTATCGAATTCTGACATTCCGAAAGTTCTTGTTGGCAACAAATGTGATGACCATCAAGCAAGAACAATCTCAACCGAGGTGGCAGAATCGGCAGCAAACTGTTTTTGCATCAAGTATGAATAACCACGAGTAATATTTTAAAACCCCCTCATTATTTCATTATTTCATGTTCTAATGTTCATTTTTTCAGATATTTCGAAACGTCTGCCAGAATGGGATATAATGTGGATGCTGTGTTTCACTACATTGCTGAAGAAATTTTGCTTCGTATGGAAAAGGAACGGCAGCAAGTAAAGCTCCCAAAAACAGTTCAGTCTAAAATGAAGAAAAGGAAGCATCAAACTGGGTTCAAACGTGGATGGTCATGGCCTGCATGTAATCTGTTGTAAAATGAATAATATAAATAAGTAACTTTCAAAATTTAAAATACGACCTGATATTATGAAGAATTGTATAATATAAACTATATACTACCATAAAACCAAAAGAATTAACTAAGAAAGAGCTTAATTGGAAAAAATCTTATCCTAGTGGAATTGCATATTATTCTTTAGCGAGCCAAGTTGCAAAAACCAAAACTTGTTTATAATTTCTCCTCCATGTTCCTGGTTTATGAAGTTTATGAAATATCTTGAAATTGTTCCTCTGTATCTTAAAGAGAATCTATATTATGAGCTTAGATATAAAATTCCTCGCAGATTTTGTAAATACGTAATGTCTTCCCTATTGTAAAACTAGATATTATGAGTTTTTGGTCAATGATTTTAGCTTGGTCGAAATAAGGAAATAGGATATACAATAGTTATTTTCATAGTCCTGGCTTCCGTTAGTGTTTGTTGTTTATCCACTTTGTGCAACATTCTTTCTCCGATCAAGTACAAACTGCAATTTATATTTTGTATCATGTACATTAATATTCAGTCCATTCATTAATTTAGAGACGACTTAAAAAGGCTCATATTGATAGTGATGCGTCACTTTTTTATAGTTGATGCTCAGCTCGTGTGCTAATAATATCATGGAGTAGTTATTGGCGACTTGTTAATACGTACCTATACAACATTCCTGTATGTATTGATGAAATAAAAGGTTAATGACAATAATTTTTTACGCTAATTAGAGGTGTCATTAAAAAGTTATCTTTTAATGTGATCCGTGCTATAAAACAACATGGCTTTTAAACAGTCCTGTAACACGTATCAAACTCAGGCGGGGACCCTTAAGCTCCGTACCTCTTCGCAGGTCAAACTTTTTGCACTTCCGAGCCATCCTGTTCCTGGAAAAAGGACAAGGACTTCTAGAAGATTCAAGGGTGTGTTGGGAATGGTCAATAATGGCAAGCAATTTGTTGCTTACAAGGTTTGCTCGCACTGCTTTTGAAAGGTATATTTGTAATCAAATGTGTTTTGATGAAAAAAAACAATGTTTTATCTTATGATAGATTATGATTATGAGCAAAATGAAAAAATATCTGAGTTTGCGGCCATCGTATGGATGCATTTTACCTAACGAAAACCTGGCACTGGACGTCTACGCCAAAAATATCTCAGCCATTAATCAGAGTCTGTCTGTTTTAATACTTGCAACTTCATGTGCCGTCACTGATGAATCAATGCCTGCAGACTTGTCCTCATTTTGGAAAGTATGCACTGTACTTGTATAGTTATTAGCTATGTGTTTCTGACTCACCTTTCACCAAAGTAATATTATTCGTCTTATTTCAGAGGATCATCAGTGGGGGAAGCAAATCATTTGTGGAAGTTTTTGAAATAGAAAACTTTCAATTCTTCAACAGTGATGGGATTTCAATGATGAGACAGAGTGAAGAGGAAGGGAACGAAAGCACTGGCTCCGCTTCTTCGTCATCTTCCTTTAACAACAATCAGTACGAATCTTCCGGCAGTCGTGCTGCAGTGTCCCGCTCATCGTCCCTATACACTCTCTCCAGCTACTTTCAGCCATCCGATCCGAAACAAATTGCAGACGACTCTGACGCGTCGGGGGATCGCTCACAAACAATGCTGTCCAATGGGCGTGGTGGGGCAGACAATCGCGCAAAACTAAACAAGTTTTCTGCTTTAGATATGAAAGAATTGTCCAAAAGACGGTGTGAGCGCCACAAGTTTTTTCGAAGCTATAATTTATTATGTGTGATGTTTCCACTTTTTGTCATCTTTTTAACATGCATGTCCATTAATTCACGCAAACACGGAGGAAGTATTGCGAGCTTCAGCGAGCAGCAATTGGATTAAATTAAAAATTAGTACACAGTTTTCTTTTAGAATCACTATTTATATGTAAATGTAAATACCTAGTAACTTTATGATTTACGACATAAGGAAAATCAGCGCATAAAAACATCTTAGTAATGTTAGTATACATATTATTCAGCTCAAGATGAAATAGCAACCTAAAAACTGCAGCGAGTGAGATAGTAAAGTACAGTAGGACCCCTCTGCCAACGATGCCTGAAACCATGTCCAAATGCTTGCAAGAGAGACAAAGAGATTTTATACTCAAGTCATCAAAGTCCGCTAGATGCCCTACAAGAGCTCCCTATACTTTAAAGCAATCTCTAGGCTATCAATCTCGAACGATGCATAGCTGACAGCGATAACTTGTAACTTCATGTATGAAATTAGAGTTCACCCCACGCATCGTTTATGAATTGATATATCTTCACCACCAATTTTTATGATCAATAAGATAAATTATATTACATACAGCATACATTTAGGAATGTGACACATTATATTACTTGTACACTTGCAATTGTAAAGAATTAATTTCGTGCGATTTTTTTTTCATTTTCCTGCAATGTCCGTTCATGATAATTCACTTTTATACTGTATGATAGTTTCCTACAAAACATATTGTTTAGAAGCAGCGATTTGATCATTCAGTTAGTTTGTTAAACGACTTTCCCTTGAATTCCACTTGAGTTTTCATAAACAGACGAGGGAAGAGTACAACCTCCAACTTTGGCCGATATCGTCAGATCCTTATTTTGATAATATAAACCAATCTTGAGACTTGAGACGGGCATAATTTCTAATACAGTATAAATTTTTAAAAAAATACCCAACAATTAGTACAGGCCTTTCTACAATAGTAAGTAAGTCCATTTTTGAATATATATCACGATATATATATAATATATTCCTCTTTCACTTTGCCCTTTGTGTATTTTTTTAAAAATTTA
>JAITYZ010003614.1:0-16917 GCA_027744595.1 Paronellides praefectus
AATCAACTAAAGTGTTAACTTCTATTGGATCGTCAAGTCCATCCCCAAATGTTAACATTAGTAGTAAACGAGCCCGCGTGAGTTGTAAGGATAAAGACGTAAAAAGGACTTCTGAGGCAATTTCCAGTTCTAGTGGCCTTCAGAAAAAAGAAATTTCGTTAGATTCAGGTTGAAAAGACTTTTTAGTGTTTAATTTCAAATTTTACATACATGCATTGGTCTGTTTCTAATGTAATCAATATATTTTAGACTTGAGGAATATGATGCATGCGTTTGGGGATACCTGCACACCGTTGGATGAGTCCATTCGATTGATGGAATCAGTATTGAAACAGGAATTACAAGGGTTTGTTTACGTATGTGATTCTATTGCAGCGATAAGTGGATCGAAAAATCTAGGACTTCAGGAGCCAATTTATGCAATTAGAAACGAAAGATCACGATTAATTAGACTGATAAAATATTTTGGTAAGTAAATGGTAGTCGTAAATTTTTGCAGTTGTCCTGGACAACTTGTCCATTTCTCATTATACCAAATCTTTTCATAATATTGGAATGACTGTTCTTTTCCTAGCAACCAAAGATCAGCAACAAAGATTTCAGCGAATGAATCAAATCAGCCAAGGCGTTGTTGCCGCGTCTAAAACCTATTTGGAGGAGATCCGTGCCATTCTTGATAAACTGGATGAATCCGGAGAGTTCACAAGGTTATTGGAGTCTGAGTACATAATTGAAACGACAAAAACCGAGAGGGCCCTACGAGCTGACAAAATAAGTCAGAAAATAAGCTACCCAAAGTACTTCACGTATTCGAAAGCAAGATCCGTGTCCTTTGCTCGTAAAATAGGAAATCTGCAGGATTGGGTATCCGCGAATACTCGTTCTGATTTCAAAATGGGAAGTAACTTCATGGAAGTCCTTTCTTTTCTGGCGTACGAAATAGTATCGCAAATGGTAGATTTGGCCTTTATGGTAAGACGTGAACATGTTCCTAGTACGAACCCAATTTATAGAATTTCTGACACTAGGGCAATGAATCCTGAAACCTGTATGTCTGCTCCTGCATTTCAGGTAATATTCAATATTGTACCATATGGTTACTACAAATTTTATTCAGCATTTTAGTTATAGATGGTTAAGTTTATATTTTTTATATTCAGAAACGTAAAGATGATCAGTGTAACAGCGTATCCGAAATATTGGTGCAAGCCAGTGAGCTAGAAGCTAAACGACTGAAAAAGGTGACATATTAATTACTGTCTTTGGTTGCACATTTCTACAGGATTTACTTATTTTGATGCCATAGGAATGAGGTCTGTTTTGACATTTTACAGGTTACCACAAACAATAAAGAAATTCAGCTTGCTAAAAGTATGTTTGCCTTAACACCATCGGAAATTGGAGAAGCGTATGGTCGATTTCAAAACTGTATTCTTCCTGCTGTCTCGTATAAAGTGAGAGCTGAAAAATTGCGTAGGCTTAATAATCAGTATTGATTGAGGCTGAGCGAAGTCAACTTCTATCGCAACGAAATTGTATTTTGAAATTAGTATTTAGAAACCATGTCTAAAAGTGGTCACAATCAACCTCAGTACATATACATACATTACAAAACAAACAGTGTTTCACTATATCATTTTTGGTATTATAAGGAAAGAAATTTCTCTGGCATTTATAACTATATATTTTAATAGTCAATTTTGAATGGTGATCTCGATGTGTGCTTGCAATAACAATAATCGCTTTTGTTAGACAAGACCGGTAATTAGGTTATTTAATTGGTTACTGTTGAAATTAAGTTTTGTCTGTTTCAAAATCTGTCAGTTGTAAAGAAGATATACAGTTAGAGCAAGATGGCTATGGTCGTCGAGATATTTATAAATTATATTGGTAGCACAGTAGCAGTAACCATGAAATATAAAATTATGTGTATTAGTGTTGGCAAATTTAATACTGTTTAAGGAAAATTATTCAGTTTGGACTTTTTTATCTTTTTCCTTCCACTCATTTCCCCAAATGGCACTTCTTTAAGAAAAGGTTTTAGTTTTATTTATTCAGCATGTGGATTGTGTGCAATATTGTTATTGTTCTAAGTACGTCAATACATGTAACCAAATGATTTAATTGGTGTGCTTCCAACTTCATAGTATGTAGGTATGTGTTGTTCAAAACTTACACTAATCAATTAACTGGACCTTCCAGATGCAGTGTAGCATAATATTCCAAAATATTTAAATTGTAAGTAGTTATCCTAACTGTGAAATGACAAACTTGTTCATCCTCACTTTGACATTATTTATTTCGAATTTGTTTTCCGGTTTTATCTATTTCAGTGCCCTTCAGTTTATTATAAATACAGAACCAACCTAAACTAAAGTATTTCCGTTCTATGCATGACGGTGTAATCTTCCTGTGACTGACAGAACTCAAGAATTAATATTATTTATTGAAAAAAGTAGCTTTACAATAATGTTATTTGGAACGGAGGTCGATATAATGGCAGCTGTAAAAATACTCAAAGGTAACGTGACTTGAAATTTTAAAGTTCTTTTTACTCCGGTGTACTAATAATGTAAACTTATGTAATTCATACCTCGCTTTACCTTGAAATCGAAAAATAAATTATCTACATAAAATATATATGTTGTATGTGTATATCAGTATCAGTGCAACCACTGAAAATAACTATTGACTGTTCAAAATGAACTATGTAACAACGGAGTCGTGATTATAATATAAATAATTCACGATAACAGGGCTACTACGGATGTGAATCTTTTAACCGATTTAGTTTTTACCATTTGAACCTTTCTCTACAGAAAAGTAAAACTCTATACTAATATTTTAACAGCGGGGAGTACTAAATTCCTCATTACGATGTCAATAACGCCACAACTCTCCTGACTCCCATGATCATGGTCTGTTTTTTACTTACCTATTATTTATATTATGGCCAAAGTTTGGATGTCACATTTGAACCAAAAGCACGTGTAAATACCCTCAAAGATTTCGTGCGTAAATGCAATGGAACATTTCATATATCATGATCGTGTGAGAATTATTCAACATTCCAAAATGTCCTTGACAATTTATACCGAAGTCAAAGGACCATGAACAATATAATGATAATGAACCAAAGTCAAAGTCAGACAGAGCAATCACTGAAACTTCATGTAAAGAGTACAGTGAACTTGAAAATTTTAAACCATAAATATTGACGTCATGCGTTAGCATGGTTTAACTTGACCGGATGATTTGGCTTGACCATAAGACGTGGTAAGTTGTCACCAACTAATTCTAAAAGGATAATTTAAACCCTTCTGCTCAATTTACTACAAGGTCAAGTTATGAGTCATAATTTCGTTCATGTGAATTGTATATCATCACAAAGGGAATTTCCCCCAAAATTATTACGTAGTAAGTGTTATTATGAACAACCGATAAATGTTTATCCCCAAAAATGAAGGAAGATGAAGTACAGTTAATAGCACCTCCTACAACAGCATCAAAGCCAGCCGCGCCGTCATATTTTTTTTTTCGAAAATATCCGGAATGCCCTTGCAGCGGTGCAATGTCATGGGTAAAAAAGACCGAAAACTTAAAATAACTTTTTTGGTATAAACAAGATCCATTTTATCCCCTCCCCCAGCTCTTTGTTTACATAGCTTTAATAGATTTGCTTAAATTTTTTTTTACTTCAATAATCACTTCACCTTTTGCTCATCCATCCCTATAGCATCCTATATTATGTATCCTAATAAGCATATCCCCACCTGATGAACCACAAACTCTGTAAAGTCTACTGTCTCAAAGAAGCAATTATCTGGCATTTGTTTGCACAATCATTCACATTCAACAGATCCCCTTTTTCCATAATGAAAGAACTTCCTTTTTGGATATTTATACATATGCAACTAAAAAGTTGCTGACGTATTTACTGCTTCCTTTTTTCCAGAGCTGCACGAAAATGTCTAACATGCTTATAGATTAAAGTGTTGTTTGTGTCGGCATTCTCCTCTGAAATTTTCAAGTATCTATTAAAAACGACGTCCGTTGAAGTGTTTTCTTGTACTCATCTTTGTCTATTTTAGCCAAATGCGTTAATTTTTCACGTTGATTTCCTTTTTGTCGAAAAAACGCAGTTTTATGTGATGCTTTATTATGTCAAACAAGTACAGTACTTAAAAAAATCAGGTAAAAACTTGCAACTTTTATATTGCATAAATTAACTGGGGCCGTTTTTGGCATCTGCATAAAATAAAACTATTTAAGTTGGTCAAAAACTGTTGTGATGAAAAAGTGATGAAAACGTTTTTTCCCCAAATATCAGGCAATTTTTGAAGAATATACTATGCCTCCAAATTATTCGTTCAATGTTTCTACATGGGGTTGTTTAAAATAAAATATAAAGTTTACTCTTCCAGGACACAAAATTACCTTCACGTGATAAAGTTTGTACATGTCATTTCGACGCGATTCCATCCTTCGTTTGCAGTACATCTACACGCATGGAATAAGCAATTCTCAATCTAACGTTACATTCAACAATTTACATAAATGTGAGGTTCACATTGTGAACCCAAACGAATTACCAACCGAATGAAATATCGTAAAATGCATTTATTTTAAATGAAGACAATGGTAATGAATGATATAGCGAAGGATTGGATATCAATTAAAAGAGTGCTAACGTCAATTTGCTGAATACAATGAATCAAAAGTTAGGTTCGTACTTTTACTTGGGGGACATTTACATATTATATCAACAGGTAGGGTACCTGGGTACTATAGTCAATGTTGAGGATTGATGAGATAGGTGGGTACCTAGGGTAGGCAAGACATGATATCAACAATTTTTTCCTTATTTTACCCCGAAAAATTTAAAATCCATCTGCTGGATTAATGATTTGTTTATAAAAGTCTGTTGTTCACAGTTCAGATCAGAATATATCATTCCAACCACTTTTTAGTGTTGAAAACTCTCTCAATAATTACAATTTTAATAACATTTTAAAGTGATAATCGTATTTTTAAGTGCGCATTCGACCACCAGTTTCACTCGTGATTTAATATGGATGTCCACGAAGCTCAGCTATATCTTTCCCATCACTAATATCTTATTATGGATGAAAACGCCATTTGAAAATGATGGATTAGAAACAAACAGCGCCGGAGCCAGCACCAAAGAGTCAGCACGCGGTGGATCTTCATGATTAACTAATTCTTCTCTGATCCATAATTATAAATACTGCATGTATTTTACTACACGTTGTTTTCTGTTTTAATTTAAATTTCTAATGTAAATTAAAAAATATTTAAAGTAGCATATTTAAAGAATATATAAAAATGTTCAAAATAATAATAAATGAGCCTTTGTTTATAAAACAGTGGAAAAAGTTAATATTAATTAATTTATTAAAGTAAATGTTCCCTGGTTATTGTTCTCTCGTAAAAGATGATGTCAACATTAGGGGTAGGGTAGGTGGGGTACTCAAAATTTGAGAATTGTTGATAAGCGGGTAGGTAGGTGCGAAAAAGCGTGATTTTGTGTTGATATAATATGTAAACGTCCCCTTGGGAACTGCCCAAAATAGAGTATCCACGAACAACTGTAAATGTCCTCATACAGTTTCTAAATTTTCCTGTATGCAAGTCTTAGTCACGTCCAGGACGCACTGGAAGACTTGTTTTGGGCAAGACACGCACAGAGAGTGTGAAAGAAAGGGTTAAGCTACGAACGTGTAGATATCGGACTTGTGAAAATAAAATAAAATGGGTTGGAATATGCAAGCTGCTGTGTATGCATAATATTGCAAAAATAACTGTGTGAAATTGAAAAGACAGGAAAGATTCACAAGAGCCAGTCCACCCACGTTCTCAAGAGGATCACATAAATTCCCAGCCACATCACTTGTTTGCCCCTCATTCCAAATATCACCATCAAAGTGGTCGTATCGTTCCAGAAAAGCTTTCTCCTTCACCGTTGTAGAAAGTATTTCGTTCAAGAAACATTTGATCAACAAAATCGTAAGAACTTAAGTAAAAGTAAAAATCCCTCATTTATCCCACTTTCCCCCACAAAACGCAAAGAGAGTTGCTTTACTGTAACCAAAGAGAGACAGAAAATATCCGCTCAACAAAATTAATAAAGATTCATTAACATTTCATCTCTGAAACGCTTTTTCTACGATAAAGGCGGTAAATATTTCAAGCAAAAGTTTTAAAACTAAGAATTTCCAGTACGTCAATTTAATTTCAATTAATCAAGTGTAAAGCTTTCACTGCATCTCTCTCACCAACAAAGTTTTCCAACATAGTATCCGTACGATTAAGGTAAATCAAAAACTAAACTTTTTTATTCACTAATGTCCATTAAGCGTACTACAAAAATAGTAAGTATAGGTTAATAGCATTCCAATATTCCATTTATAGCTTAAGTAATAACAAATGTGACAGTGTAAACATTAATACACACCTATACATAAATACATCTCTGTTCTTATTTTTCCTATAGGGGCAATACGAAATCCAAATTATTACTACTTGTAGAATGTTAGCTACAAGTTTTCAACACACTCTGAAAACTTGTAGCTAACATTTTCATTGACCTAATTTTACAATGCCTTAATAATACTTACTTTGGTCGTTACATCAAATCGATTCCTCATTAAAAAGCCTTCCCATTTCCCATTATTTATTGCACACCCCATCATACATTAAAGTACAACTGAAATTGCAATACTCAAGTACATGATTAGTTTTATAAGCCAACTATGAGATTAGAGCTTTATTTAATTGAATTATCATCAACAAGTTCTTAAAAAAGTGCGTATGTCATGTATGTATGTAGGTATCTAAGATGTTTCTCACTCTGATTTTTATATGCCTTGTGTCGTGTATACATTATTATCACAAAATCGTGCTGAAAGGGCCAGTTGGGGCATTGTAAAACATCATGGTTTCCAGCTCTTTTAAATCGTTTCATAAATTGTAGTTTTGCTTCGTCCCGTCAAATTAATTTCCAAAGCAATGAATTTTTTCTAACATGCAGGGATGTAGCTTAAGTGAAATTAAAGACATTGTTTTTACCAACCTCGTGTTCAGGTTTCCATTTTTCAATATATCTTTCCTATTAGGTCTTCAAACAAGTATGTACTTCATCAGCACTACTTACGTTATTTTATGCATGCATTATCTATTACATAGTATGTAATACATACCCTATTATGATGATTAATAGCATTATCATTGTTATCATAGTCATATTCATAGAATCACATTTTTCTCATAATCTACCTTCTTTGTTTTCATTGTGGTAGAATTACTTAACTAAAAAGAAATGAAACTGGTATTCTGGAAAAAGAGTATACATATCTGTGTGACACCCGACCATTCAGATCCTTCATCATCATCATGTTTGTACTTGTCGCACGAAGCAAAATTCATTAATTAATGGTATTGCTGAGGAAAGTTAATTTTTAGCTTCGTCTTGGAAGTTGGAATAGGCGAAACATACATTAATAAATCTCAGAAACGTAAACAATTATAATTAGTATTGACTTGTTAAAATACAAGGAAGATGGTGCAGTGTAAGTGGTCACACCGAACTTTCATGGGAAGCAAAATAAAAGACTTGCAAGTTTCAAAGTTGCAATGTATAGAAATAATTACATACATACATAGCTTAGTTAGTAGCACAGATTAGCCTTCAACTAACGGGCCTTGAGATACAATGTTCTGAGTACTAAAAATTATTTTCTAATCCATGTATGTCCAGAGTTTATTTTATCCAGAGTTAATCTATCGTTTGAATTTAAATTTACTATTCTGATTTAATATTGTTGAAACTATGTACATATATAGGTTACGACAAAGAAATCATCTCACAGCATTAAATACGCATCACATCGTTCAACCCACCCCTGATTTCCGTGAATTAAAAACACCCAACTTTTACCATCGCCCATTCATACACACAGCAACATGATGACACTCCTCTGGTTCCTAAGGTTTAGTCTGTACGCTTTGGTGGCATTCTTTGAGAATCATCAAACAGAGGCAAGATCATACCTGGAAACTAATGAGGTGTCCAATAAAGTGGATGAAAAGGTAAGTTTAATATATTAATGAAATTAATACTGTTTTCGTTCATTATGCCTGAATTTCCACATTAATTTTGTTAAAACTTTAGTTTATTTTGTGTGAAACCGATTCTAACTTGTAAATACACAGCATCACTTTCCTACATGTCAGCCAGCATTAGCATAGCGTGATCATAAACTAATGATGCATCTAATCCTGTGCGGATGAGTTTTCTCAAGTCATCCTTAATTAATGTTTTACTATAGGTTTTAGAAATTATACAGCGATCAATGTTATGTACCTACTGGCCTTACCTACATACCTACCTTTCACCTGGTGTTAATCGCTGGAAATTACATACGTAAAACATTAATGTATTTTGCAAACAATTACTATGCTAAAATTAATGAGTCTTCTTAGTTCATTTCGAGTAATTTCCAATCCTATAATGCATTTTAGTGGTGAATTGCCGTACGTCCGTCGGCACATTATTCCTTCAAGTTGTGGTACGCCTATGTCGTTAAAATGCATTCACACGGCAACTGAAATCATTAACTTAATGTCAAAAGTTGTTTTGTCAAATAATGACGCACTTTCTTTTCCAAACGCAGTGACAGGCAACAGATCAACATATTGGAAACCCCAAAAAATATTTAAAAACACGTTCATCGTATGTTTGCACCGTATTTAACTAAGCACTTAAATGAAAAATGAAATCAATTTAGTCAAGCAACAAAACATAGATTACTAATATTTGTTACACATATGTATTTGTCTGGTAATTGCTTTTAATTTTTGGCCACTTATTGCGTCCTGTTATCGGTTACTTTTTTGTTTAAAAATAATAATTTAGCTTCAGAAACTGGTCGAATTTATTGTATTTTCATTTTTACCATCGATATGCCCATATAAAGGTAGAAGATGAAATAGGGATCGTTTTATTAGCTCTTGTATGAAATGTTTGTGACAAAACAAATTTTGCAATGAAAAAAAAACTTTTTCTCACTAGTGGAATTGGTTTCCACTGAGGGTTTAAAGACAATGAAAAACTTTGACAACTTTTGTTATCTGATGTAGCACTACACTAGGCTTCTGTCGCTATAAACAAATGATTGAATGAAATTTTTAAGTCCGTGATAATAGCATATGAATACCGTGAGAAAAACGATAATATATAGTCCAGCACATCACACCCGTAGGCCGTAACACCCTTGTCATGTGCAAACATTTATGGGAATTTAATTATTTTTTGTCTTATATTTGTTTCAACAACTTCAACGAAGTAAAAATTTCATTTATATCGTTGCATAATAGACAATTTGGATACGGCACGAAAACTGTTGAACGAAATTTGGCAGCTCACACTGCAGTTAAATATGTACTGAGAGAGTTGAATGGCGGAAATTGTGGCGGTATTTCATTCATTTGTGCCCTGTAAGAATATTAATTCACTGCATACCCTGGTTTTTCCCATTAAATATGTTGCTAAATGTTCTGTATACGTACGTTTGTAGTAGTTTGCTCTTATATGAGTACATAAACATAGCTATTTGAAGAATGGCGACAGGAAGCGCAAGCTGCAAAAAATGTTTTATACATGAATGAATCTCCAAATGTCTACTACACATTTCATCAAGTGGGAATTGTTCTTTCACTTTTTACATCACAAAGATGAACTGTTACCAAGATTTGAGAAAATGCCAACGATTTGAATTTATCTTGTATACTTATATAGATCGGAATACTCTTAACAATTTCTTTCATTAAAAGCGCATTAATTTCGTAGTAGCGCTTTTTTTGTCAATTGTTATGTTCACCGTTTAGTATTCTGTGACCTTGTTCCGTTAATGGCACGAGTACAAGCTTAGGTAGGAGTTGAAGCTTTTTTTACCAATAGAGCTGTATTTATATTTATATTACAATATACCTACGTGTATGAGCATGAAACAAAAAATAAATCTTGAAACGTTTGAACTTTTGGTACCCATTTATCGCAGACTGCAATGTGTTCAGTAATCAGGGAAAACTGACCAAGAGCTGACTCCGCTGAGTACTGGATATTTACACGATTAATTTTCTTCCTGCCTTCTATAAACTTGTTCATGATAGATGCAGTTAGTTAAAAATTGATATGAACTGTTACTGAACTGCTAGCAAAACTTTTCTAAGTAATTTATAATTTGGCTGAATATTGAATAAAACAGTCAATGCTGAATTGCGGAAGGACGTGGTGTCCCGCGTTCCCCTATTACAGTACCAGTCACTCACCAGTACTATGAAATTGAAATATATATACATAGATACAAAATCTCTTAAAAAATGTGCTTGCTTAGATACACCGACAGTTTGAATATTTACATTGAATAATCCTTAACATCACGTTATGAATATCGACCTGTTATCTGTTTCTTTGAAAATATAATTCATTTTTAATGTAATATGTGGGCATCTTTTATTGTGGAAAACCGTCGGTTTCACTTTCAGTTCAAGTCGTGAGAACCTGAGGGAAATATCAAAATTCTATTATGTTTTTTGTATTTAACATTACTTTGTGTTGTCACACGTTTGTTGGGTTACCTATTAAACGAAAGAAAAGAGGTTCTCCTTTAATAAAGTTTTTGTTTTATTATTCAACTCTTAGATTTTTCAACTACCTCCTTGCACACCTGATTCCGTCTGCGGGTACTTGCAGGCAAACGTTCGGGGAATAAACAACCAACGACTTTGTGCTTGTCAGACTGGCACTCAATGTCCTATGAGTTGGGACTCTGTAGACGGTCATTCCGTTACGCAAGGATCTGATCAGTATAAGGTGAGTAGAACATTATAAACTAAATGTTTACTTTTGTGATATTTTGTAAAACATGATCTTATAAGCACCACGCGTTATATTTAATAAATATTATTTATAAACAACAAATACACGTCAACGTGAACTTGCTGTTGTTTATGCTACTGGATGTGAAATTGAAGTACTATTTTATCCAGCTAATCTGCTTTGTAGCTTTATTAGACTGCGCATTGTATGAACAGCAGTAAAAGGATTAACTGCCTGTATATCATTTCCATAAAAAAGTTCGTTGGACACCCGGTCCTAATAAAATAAGTAGTTTTATACAGAATAACACTGAACTATAATTTTGTAACTTTGTAATGAAGCATTCGCAGTTCTTTCACACCTTTTTAGGTTGAGAGTGGATGTTGAAAAGTAAACCCATTATCCCAAGTTCGTATTTTGCATCTCAAGATACCCCAAGTGTCAATTTCCATTATCTAAGCTCCCGTTTTTACATTGCATTCCTGTTTTTCTGTGGAGGGGTTGAGAGGTGGAAGCTAACCTATAAAATATTTCCGTTGAACATCTAGTAGAATACCAATTTACCAACGCAGTTATCACATTTTATTTCTTGAACGTTTTCGAAATTTAGGCGTGACAAACAGGCGGGCAGACGTTTTGAACAGAATTCATCATTATATAAAAAACTTTGAATCTTCTGTAAATGCTTAATAACAAAATGAACTTTCTCAATTCCCAACCCTTCCGCAATTCTCCATGCAGAATTCCCAAAAACCACCCACGCCTTTCACTATCTTTGTCCAAAGAAATTCCTGCAACTCCAAGCTTCAAGAGAAAGTTTGTGGCTTCTTGTTATGTAATAAAAACCGTAAGTAATAACTGCCATATAATAACTACGCAGTCGAAGCATTAGTTATATAGGGGTCTCGACAGCCATCCAATCAAGCGCGTTTACTTCAGTGCGTATTGAAAATTGAACTTGGTATTTTAACTAACAAATTAATTATAGATAAAGAAGATAAATTTTAAACTAACAGTTTTCTTTCGGAGCTGTGTTTTTTGGATGTGTCTAGTAATTAAACCAATGGGTTTTTCCAATGTTATATTTTACAACAAATAAATTTAATCTTAACTAGGAGCGTTTAATATGACATGCTATGCTAGATAAAAATCAAGAGTGCTCTTTTAACTTTTGAAAAATTTATTTCAAATTTTTCGTCTGAGGTTTATCCACTGCAATTGAAAATGCATATAGACACCGTATTGAAACTCAGTGTTTTGAATACAGTAATTTAAAATTAGATTTTGTAAAAATTTAAATAAAAGTCGCTGTTGTTATAGAATTAGATACTGTAACATGTTTTGTATTACCTACCTATAATTGTATCCATTAAACACAAAACACAAATCTTTACAAACGTAGAATAAATACGGATGTAATGCCAAGCCGCATGGTACATTTCAATTGTTGTAATTTTTTAGTTTTTTACAATATTTTAAATAATTTATGGGGTTGATGCATGATCAATTTTGATTTGACTTTGAGTAACGTGTTTCTAGCTTATCGTAATGGAAGCAGTTTTTAAATTCGTATTTCTAGGAACAGGCTAAAATGAAAAGGGTTACTGGTCTTGACCTATGATATCTGTTACCAATTTTAGGTAGAATCTAATCAGAGATGTAGACATGATAGCGCGAACGAACGGACGGCAGATTGAAAGGGCAGTCCAAATAACAATCGCCGATTGGCGATTTTTAAGCAACATATAAGCACATCTTCATCTATACCATGCTACATAACATTTTTATGATATACTAACACTGTATTTTACAGTGTAGTGTATTTTATCAAAAATATATGTAAATGGAAATATTATAACGAATGATGATATTTGAGCAATGTAAGGAACATCAATGATAAAATGTGTACTCTCTTAATAACTCTGCATACCACTGTGACCATTTTCACCACTTGAAAGGTTTACTTGACTTTTGAAGCTAATTAGATTCAGAGATTGCAAGGACCAGCTTTTGCGTTTATTCTACGGAAAGGAAAGTCTTTAGGACTTTTTAATAAATAGTCGACCGTTTCTGTATTAGATTAAGTAGACACAAGTACGAAAAGAATTTAGCTCAAATTTAGCTACACAGAGCCTCGTATGAGTGTTTCGTGGGAGGGAGTTACAATACAGGATTTCCGCGTGGTCTTATTCTCATTTAATTTTCGACGGTCACGGTGTGACGGAGCAGATGAAAAGGAAGACAAGCCACACACATTGAGATAGGCCACAAGGTAAAAGAGATACGGAGTTCGCATAATGGAAATTGTGCAGTAAAGAAATTTACCTTGAGGTGGTCAAATGTATTTTTGTGGGTAATTGTATTAATACAAAAAATCATAAAAATAGACCTGACGACAGTACATACTTTATCTTCTTGGAAATTACATTTGCGAAATTTCATCGTATGACGTACTTCAAAATTAGCAGGTATTTATATGCATATACAATATCCTAGATAATGTCTTACGATATTATATATATACCTTTGCATAGTATGATTGCATTAAGACTATTAGGAGGCTATTTATAAGAGGCTAAAACATAAAGGTTAGATGATCGTTTTAACCTTATATTGAAAGTTACCAAGTTGGAACAAAACTGTGTAAAGCTTGCAGTCTGTAAATCATTTTGTATTTGCAGATACAGCCTTTCCCTCCAATTCCTCCTACCATGCACGTTCAAGTACAAATTTAAAGGTAAATTCATTTTCTTTTGTCAAAGTCTAAAGACTTTTAGACATGATGAATCCAGGTAACATGTTCCATGTACTTATTAGAATAGGGCTTTAATATGATGGCTCTTGAAAGTTGTGGTTACCCCATTAAATGTCTAAATGTCGCTAATAATGAGTATTGCCGTTGGCGTAAGTTATCTTTAAGCTGTGGTTTAAGTCAAGGAACCGAGGTTCCAGCAAGTGTGGGCGGGGAAAGTAAACAGTCCGACTGGAAAACTGTAGCAGAAAACATTCTATACAAAACAAGGGATCAAATAATCAAATATACATTAGAAGCGTACTATTAAATGACATGCAATTGAAAGTTGATCTATATGTGAATTTTGTTATAACATGCCTCTGATTTTATACAAATTTTGTCAGGATAATATGCAGTAATATGAAAAGTCGTTGTAGATATTTAATTGTTTAATATGTAATCTCTATTCCTAATTACACACCATCCGTATATAAGGTTTAATTGAAAGCGATTTTAGCATGAGAGAGGGATGGAGGATTTCTCTTTATTTGTGGTTTATTTGTGGTAAAATATGAATATGGGGGGATTACATATGTTGTCAATTTGCGGGGTTTTGTGTGTTATCAAGGAAATAGGTTTATTAGTAACAAAATTAGACGGTTTTGTTTTGTGGTCGTAAAATAATTTAGATTTTGAATACTTGAGCTTCTGGCGAATACACTCAGTATTAATGTTCATTGTTCAGGTATGCATTATTTAAAAGATTCGTTGAGTCTTGCAGTTCGTCCGTCCGTCTGCGCTCTCCTGCTAATAACGTTCTACATTTCTACGTCAAAGTTCATACACAAACTGTGCAACATAATACATACACAGTAAGTGTATATCATGGAAAGACCTCAAAATCGGTGAGTTGAATCGGAAAATCGAAAAATATGTTAACATAATTTGTTGATTAGTACAGCGAACAATATACTCTATGTTGCAACATCTAGTTGATAATCCAAGACTATACTACTATCTGTTCTTCATAACCTTAGATGATCCATCCTTCATGATGGGTCGTAACTTATGATCCACGTTCAACTGAAAAATCTGTAAAGTCACAATTTTCACCAAATTACAGCTAAGCATATTTAGAGTTCTTTGAATACTGTTTTGTTGCATGTAACATTGTGTCTGAATGAGTAATCCCTTTTAAGTCTCACAATAAGCCAGTTTTAGCATTCACAAGTAGGACGAAATTCTTCGTAGAAAGTTATGTTATTTCGTTCCATTTTCCATTTACCTGTCCGGCTGGTGGTCGGATGCACGTTGTAAATTCACGTTGTGGAACTCAGAAATCGTACAGAAGTTCAAAAATCTATTCTCCGTAATGAAGTTCATGTTAACAGGGCTTCCCAAATCCCCACCTATAGGAATCTATAGGTTACTTCCATTTGCATTCCCCCAGGAAAGAGTTCCAACTATTAAAAAATGTGAATTTCAAGCTGAAAATTAGTACATCGGGGTATTGCGAGATGTCGAATACGAATTTACTATAAGGTAACGTTCACCACCCAACTTCCTCTTTAGCATGGGAAGAACTTGGAATGCTGTTTTACAAATAATGTGATTCACATTCTGTAATACAGAGAATCTGTATAATGTTACATTGAGTAATGCTATAATAGTATTCCATTTTCTGCTATATTTATGAATGAAGCTGCATTTTCACTGAAATCATATCTACGAAACACACTCTCATGATAGATATTTGTATTTTACTTTGATATGACTTGGCTTTTGATCAGGCATCAGGACAAAGTAAGAAGCCAATGAAAATAATGGTTTATATGTAATGTACTTTAAAAAAAAATTATCAATGCAATATGATACATATATTTACGCAATCTTTCTAAAGTACCTATAAAAGCCATACGTGTACCTGTTATGAATATTAGATTAAAGTATTAGTGTGAGAGACCTCGTTTAACTTATCAAGAGTTTCTGATTCATTCGGTAAGGAAAGTTCTAGTCATGATGGCTGGACTCTGCATATTCCAACATCCTCATCCCTTGACTCAAAAGAAGTTATGTTTTCATGGACAATGCTGTGGTTTAGCTGCGTGCATCCATGATACCCGCCTATATAGTAAAGATTACAAAGCAGTTTTGTTCCAAGCACATGAGCATTTTATCAATTTCATCTTCTTACAACAAAGGGGAATTACTTATTGCGAGAAAAAAAGTGGCTTGTTGCACTTTTGCCCTTTTGTATTATTCCTCTGTTGTACTACCTCCTACATGAATACGAAAACCTTTAGAATTTTACTTGACTTTTATACTCTAATTTATTTAACTGTATGGATACGAATAATTTCTCCTCCATTCCTTCCATTCCATACCGTTATGCAACGTGTTTGTATGGATCAATACATTTACATATTACCACACAGTAGTTATCTCAGACTTTCGTAAAATATACACAACCAGTCAGACAATGCCCCCGCGCTAGAGGTTTGCAAACGAAAATATCGCGCTAGTAGTTTCTATGAATAGACTTGTTCAACAATATCACGTTTCAAATTTCCTTTTCGAGGCGTTCTATTTTCATACGTCATCATCATCATCGTCATTTCATAATACCAGGTAGGCATGTTTGGAGATAAATGAGTAACTGTAGTATGTAAAACAAGCTATATCTGGTTTGGATGAATTTAGCACGACCACCCACCCTTTGCAATTCACAGGAATCGCAAAAAAAAAAGAATATTTTTCTTCATCTAAAACATTTCCACTTTCGAGATATCCACTAAAGGATTTCCACTTGATCACGAAATGGTCGAAAGATTTAGTTTGTGGAAATGTTGTTTGTTGATGTGAAATTTAAATAATATATGTACATAAAAATAGAATCAACGTTACTCACAATACAATTGTAAGAGTAACTTACTCTTACAATACAATTGACAACACCAGTTTACCCACCACCAACTTACAAATATATCATCATTTTCAATGATGATGAAGATGGTTGAGCAGAATAGAAGGTTAAATGTGAGCACAATTTCATAAAACTGAACTGATTTAAAGATATAGATGCTGCTTAAGGAAAATATTTTCGTCAACAGATTCTACTTATAGACGAGAGTGCAAAATAAACCCTATTAAACTGTCAGTAAAACCACCTTTGTAATATAACATGTTTATGTTACTCACGTTTCGTTTTGAATGAGGTGTTACACGACAATAATGTAATGACTGAATCAAAATTAGTTTTAACTCACCCATCCTCATTGGGATG
>JAITYZ010003615.1:0-17573 GCA_027744595.1 Paronellides praefectus
AATGGGGAAATAGTTTTGGTGACTGGGGCAGCGTCTGGGATGGGTCAAAATGTTGTTGTGAAATTAGCTGCCAATTTTCCCTCAGCAGTGTTTGTGTTGTGGGATATCAATGAAAAGGGATTGACGGAGACAAAAGACAAATGTGGGGAGTTGGGAGCACACAAAGTGTACAATTTTGTGGTGGACTTGTCCAACAGGTTGGATGTCGTTCAGAATGCCAATTTGGTGAGAAAACATTAAACTAGCAAAATGGAACAATAATTAGCAAAATTGTTTTAATTTTTTTTATTTGGTTGGACAGGTGCGTCAGCAAATTGGCCAGGTGACTGTTCTTTTTAACAATGCGGGCTTGTCCCCGTACGAAACATTTCTGGAGACAACTCCCGAGTCTGAAGAACGGGTGATTCGGGTAAACCTCTTTTCGTACATGTGGACCATCAGGGAATTCCTCCCTGGAATGATAAGCAGTGGAAAGGGTCATTTGGTGTCAACCTGCTCAATAATTGGATTCTATAGATTTTCCCACTTGGGATCCTATGCAACATCCAAATATGGGCTGCGGGGATTTTTGGAGACTTTAAAGCTGGAAATGAACCAACATCCGGATATCAAATTTTCTACTATTTATCCAGGCTTTGTGAAAACCCCAATGATTGAAGGGTTAACCTATGAGCCAAGATATAAAATTAAAACTCTTCAGCAAACGGATGTGGATCAAGCGGCTGATGACATTGTTGAGGGGATTTTGAAAGAAAAGGAGGAGATATTTGTGCCGGGTAGTTTGAGGGGACTCAAGTGGTTTCAGGGGTAAAGAAAAACAAATCATTTGAATTTTTAACTCTTCTTATCATTCGTAACTAAAACATTAACTAGCTTATCTGTTGGATATTGAATGTTCATAGGTTGATACCACCCAAATTTATGAACGCATTTGAGAAACATTTGATGAGAAATTTAAAGTACAACGGCGAGTTATTATTGACAAAGGATAACAAGCTTGAGAAGGCTCCATGCACAGGACCTCTGGAGATAACCCCTGTTTCCCACTCATCGAAACACTTTGAAAATGAACTCTCTCGGTCCATTATATCAAGCAAATGATAACAACCAGAGAACAAGAAGAGGTTTGAGGCCGTTCCAAAATCTCGTGGGCTAAGCCCATGCTTTGTATATTCCGTTGATGGGTAATTTTTTTAAAACCGTTAAGAAATAAGCATGGTTGGGACACCAAGTATGTGAACGGCTCCATAAGTATAATATATCAATACTCATTACGAAAGTCAATTTAATTCATTTTATAAGGTATTACTATTGACACCAAAGCAGAAGGATCCCCGCCTGCCAACCATGTGATCATCCAATCTTATATATTAATCGTGAGTTATGTACGTACCACTACCGTTACTCCGTCATCGTTGTAATCATATGTTTACATATTTATAGCAAACACACTTGAGCATAAGCACTTTAACTTGGCAATTAAAAGTTTCTACGTCCATACCTTACCCAGGGGATGAAAAAATGAAGGTAAATTTTTAAATTTACAAGTTGAGAGCTGGAAATTGGTGTACTCATGTGCTGTCACCTTTTGAACACTAATAAGGCAATTCAAAGTTTGTACGTCTTAAATGTTTATTAGAAACACTTTAATGCTTCTTATCAAAAGGCAATGTTATCTATGAAGGTTATGAACTGTAGTCAAATAATAGCCATGTTATGAATTAATCAAATAAATCAATGTTAAAAATAAAAATTATAAAAATTGCAGTCAAATAATAGCAATGTTGTCTCATTACATCGTGTTTCAGCTTGTTTGATGTAAAATTTTAAAGAAAGGATATTTCAAAAGGTTAGCGGTTTTGGTTGAAATAATACAGGGTAAAAGTTGTTAAGAAAGTTATTCTTAGTCAATATGACAAAAAAAATGTTCATGTTTTTTTTTAAATTCTACCGAGTTGCGCTGTCTGACCAAGCCCTAGTGCAAATGCCTGCCTCTTCGTGATCAAATTAGAATTCCACCAGCTGTACTTTTATAATGTATTTCCATATTTTTAGTCTTGTTTCACTTTTTTAATGGGGCAAATATAATCAGTCATATTTGACATTTAAAATAAATACATTTTAACCAAAGATGTTAAACTTCCACAGCCACTAACATTTTAGTGGAAGAATTTATTTTCGGCCACTGGATATAATCTACTGTCCAAACTGGACTATCATCCTATAGTTGTTAATAATCCATTTTCTTCCACTTGCTCAAGTGGAAAAATTTATTTTCGGACAGTGGATTATATCCATCGGCCAGTGGACGTATCATCACTGATTTTAACATAATTTTATTTTGCACGATTAATGACGATGATTATTATAAATTATTATCTGTTATCTGTGTATGTCCGGTTTAATGATGATGTTTGCAATGCACTTAAAATAAAACTAGGCAGAGTAAGCCCGGAAAAAGAAACTACCGAAAGTGTGATGAAAATAAAAATTCCGTGAAAAATATTTTTTTGCAAATGTGTGCAAACATATGAAAACGAAAATCATATTTGCATTCAGTGTCAAATTACATCTATTCATGCAAAAACATATTTTTATGCAAATTAAATGAAATTATGCAAATTAGGATTAGAGCGAAAACGAATTGCATATTCGTAATCAGCGTTTCAAATTACATCTATTTATGCAAAAACATAATTTTATGCATATTAGGGGAAATTATGCATATTAGGGGAAATTATGCAAATTAGGCTAATTAGTGCACTAATTAGCATAAACGGATATCATATTCGTACTCAGCGTATCGCATTGCCCCTTTTTTGCGATCTATGTAAATAAGAGGTTTTATTAATTTGACATAAAAATGACCATGATGGTCCCCCCCTTATGTCTAATTTATGCAAAATCTAACGGTCACTCTAACGGTTTGACCTATTGACCTCAGTCACAATACGGAAGGTCCTCATGGCCAAAGGAAGCGCCATGTCAAATTTGATGCCAATCGGTTAACTCTTTAGAGAGTTAGAGTGTTTACCGACAGACAGACAGACAGACAAACATAGTGATCGCCTTAACTACCTATCAAGCATAAATGCTTTCGGTAGTTAATAAAGTAAATGATTTGCTAATTAGGTACTGATTTGGTATTAAATTTCCTTGTTCCTTGTCGATTTTTAGCAAAAAAAAACTTTAAAAGTGTGGATAGCCCAGAATAAACGTGTCATTAATAAGCAAGTGGAAGGATTAACTAGTTGCTGGATATTTTTTTGCTGTTGCTCATTAATTTTAGCCAAACTTATTAAAAGTTTTTAATTGAAAATCGTATTTAAAATTGTGTGGAATTGGCTAATCATATTTATAATTTACTGGGAAATTTGTCTAGTTTTATTTCACACATATTTGTAGGTGCCTATATGTTGATGTCCAGGTGAAAATACAATGTTTGGAGAAGAAATTAATTTTTTTTAAACAAACTAACAAATGAAATTTTATAACATTGTGAATAATTGATTAGGTATAAAACTTTGTACAAGGTGAAATGACGCTGAACTGATCAAGATAAATTGACGAGAAAAACGTGTGAAAACTGGAAAAGAATGTATTACGTAAATTCATTTAAAGTAGCATTTGACTCCAGTCTGCAGATCTTTCAGTCGATCTGCTAGGAAGAAAATGCTATAAAATTCTGATAATGAAAGCAGTGTTTAAAATTCATAACCTATTTCTCATGATGCATAAAAGCAAATCCAGTGTGATCAGTGATCACTGATCACACTAGAAAAACATCAGCATGGAGCCATTCAACACGCTTGCAACTTTTGCTGCCAATGCAGCCAAGTTTATTATTGATATTCCATTTTATATTTATCTCTATTTTCGTGTGATGTTAGGTTCAGTGGTGAGTAGTAAATTAGCCCGTCCTCTTTCCAATCGACAGTTGCTACGTAGTTAAATAGAAAGATTAATTCATTTCATAAGTCTGCTTAGTTCCATTCACAATGTATTTTTTACCTGGTTTTTTAAATCATTTGTTATTATTTTGTGTTTATTTCTTGCAAACAGCTTGATACATTTTCTGTGAGTCAATATTATTATTACTGTTAGTTATTCAATGCAACCTAATGAATCTGAGGTGACGACGATGCTTTTTTAAAAGAAAAAAAAGCTTTAAAAAAATTAAGGTCGAGTTTGATCTCAAATTTCCTCTTAATTAACTGTGTATCATTAAGGCAGACTCTGTAAGAAATTAATCAGAAAAAACAAATTCCAGGCTCATTTGGATGCCTCCGAGAGGAAATTATATTGGTAGTGGTTTTTATTTTTTAACTCCAAAAAACTAGGTTATTAAGACAATGCAAAAATATTTACCAGATCATTCCTTTGCTCTCACTCTCATTGAAACTGACCTTGTTCCATGATTATAAATGAGGAGCATTAAATTACTTGGAATTCCCTAATTAGACTTTAATTTCAATTTGGAAAGAAGGTGGTTCATTAAAAAAATACAACAAGGTATCTAACGAACATTGGTACGTACAAAAGAAGCATGCGTGGCAACTTGTAAATTGGAGGGGTGGGCATTCCTATTCCCAAGTGATAATTTGTGTTTTGTTAAATTTAAACTTTAAAGTCAACGCTACATGCTTGAATATTTTATACCTTATGGCAGGTATACATGCACCTGCATACCCAGCTAATTTTGATCATCTTATATTGCATGCACGTCATTGCTGAATAATGAACCTGTTTTCAGTATGATGCATCATTGTGCCAAAATATGCCTATGCACATGTTCCTATGCGTTTTGTGGGCGGCCACCTATTTTAAGCATGCTACAGTGTTAAATGGCAATGGTAAATAAAAATTTATATTGATGAAAAAAATATTTGGACCGGTTTTGTAAATATTCTGGTTTATTTTCAATGCTTGTTTTGCTGACAAACCTAAAAGCACATGGGTTTTATTTAACTGAACATAAACATAATTTATAATGGGAAATAAATTCGAATTCGAATACTTTGTTATACATACTTGTTTTACTCGATGGAAACATTAAGGAAAATAGCAAAATTATACACTTTTCCTTGTACACAATACTTAATTACAAGTCACCTGATAAATGATAAATGATAATATAGGAAAACGTTCCGGCAAAACTTTGGACGGCGTTTTTTCCCATCGTTACCACGAGTCCGGTTTCACCTGTGTAATTAATTGAATCATTAATTAATTAGGCAGTTAACACATGGAGCCAGAAAACAAATATGTTAGTGATCACCACCTACTTTCTACAAATTGACGTTCATCTTTAGCAAGATAACCAATGAGGATAAAAGTGTGGAAATGGGAAAATAATATGACGTTACAAGCAACTTACAAATAACTCTTTCAATTAAAAATAAACACAGCAGAAAATGTTATCCATTAATAAACACATTTATTAAACTCTTTAATTTCCTTCAACATTTTATCCAATTTATTGACTCAATTTTCCTGGGTGCTGCTCAGACAGAGAATATTACGCAAAATCTACCAAAATGACATTGAACTTTTTATCTCATCTCAAAGTCAAGCTGACAAACAGGAATAAATGTGAGCATATTATAAAAAATAGCATGTGACTCGACTCATTACCTAGTTTACAAGTTGGTGCGTGCGCAGGATTCAGTATGGCTCTCACAAGGACATAAACATGCAGGGCGAGAACACGCTCGCAACTTTTGCTGCCAATGCAGCCAAGTTTATTATTGATATTCCATTTTACATTTATTTATTAGTTTGTGCATTGATAGACTCTCTGGTGAGCTGTTTTCGATGGAGGAGGAAAAGTTTGAATGGGGAAATAGTTTTGGTGACTGGGGCAGCGTCTGGGATGGGTCAAAATGTTGTTGTGAAATTAGCTGCCAATTTTCCCTCAGCAGTGTTTGTGTTGTGGGATATCAATGAAAAGGGATTGACGGAGACAAAAGACAAATGTGGGGAGTTGGGAGCACACAAAGTGTACAATTTTGTGGTGGACTTGTCCAACAGGTTGGATGTCGTTCAGAATGCCAATTTGGTGAGAAAACATTAAACTAGCAAAATGGAACAATAATTAGCAAAATTGTTTTAATTTTTTTTATTTGGTTGGACAGGTGCGTCAGCAAATTGGCCAGGTGACTGTTCTTTTTAACAATGCGGGCTTGTCCCCGTACGAAACATTTCTGGAGACAACTCCCGAGTCTGAAGAACGGGTGATTCGGGTAAACCTCTTTTCGTACATGTGGACCATCAGGGAATTCCTCCCTGGAATGATAAGCAGTGGAAAGGGTCATTTGGTGTCAACCTGCTCAATAATTGGATTCTATAGATTTTCCCACTTGGGATCCTATGCAACATCCAAATATGGGCTGCGGGGATTTTTGGAGACTTTAAAGCTGGAAATGAACCAACATCCGGATATCAAATTTTCTACTATTTATCCAGGCTTTGTGAAAACCCCAATGATTGAAGGGTTAACCTATGAGCCAAGATATAAAATTAAAACTCTTCAGCAAACGGATGTGGATCAAGCGGCTGATGACATTGTTGAGGGGATTTTGAAAGAAAAGGAGGAGATATTTGTGCCGGGTAGTTTGAGGGGACTCAAGTGGTTTCAGGGGTAAAGAAAAACAAATCATTTGAATTTTTAACTCTTCTTATCATTCGTAACTAAAACATTAACTAGCTTATCTGTTGGATATTGAATGTTCATAGGTTGATACCACCCAAATTTATGAACGCATTTGAGAAACATTTGATGAGAAATTTAAAGTACAACGGCGAGTTATTATTGACAAAGGATAACAAGCTTGAGAAGGCTCCATGCACAGGACCTCTGGAGATAACCCCTGTTTCCCACTCATCGAAACACTTTGAAAATGAACTCTCTCGGTCCATTATATCAAGCAAATGATAACAACCAGAGAACAAGAAGAGGTTTGAGGCCGTTCCAAAATCTCGTGGGCTAAGCCCATGCTTTGTATATTCCGTTGATGGGTAATTTTTTTAAAACCGTTAAGAAATAAGCATGGTTGGGACACCAAGTATGTGAACGGCTCCATAAGTATAATATATCAATACTCATTACGAAAGTCAATTTAATTCATTTTATAAGGTATTACTATTGACACCAAAGCAGAAGGATCCCCGCCTGCCAACCATGTGATCATCCAATCTTATATATTAATCGTGAGTTATGTACGTACCACTACCGTTACTCCGTCATCGTTGTAATCATATGTTTACATATTTATAGCAAACACACTTGAGCATAAGCACTTTAACTTGGCAATTAAAAGTTTCTACGTCCATACCTTACCCAGGGGATGAAAAAATGAAGGTAAATTTTTAAATTTACAAGTTGAGAGCTGGAAATTGGTGTACTCATGTGCTGTCACCTTTTGAACACTAATAAGGCAATTCAAAGTTTGTACGTCTTAAATGTTTATTAGAAACACTTTAATGCTTCTTATCAAAAGGCAATGTTATCTATGAAGGTTATGAACTGTAGTCAAATAATAGCCATGTTATGAATTAATCAAATAAATCAATGTTAAAAATAAAAATTATAAAAATTGCAGTCAAATAATAGCAATGTTGTCTCATTACATCGTGTTTCAGCTTGTTTGATGTAAAATTTTAAAGAAAGGATATTTCAAAAGGTTAGCGGTTTTGGTTGAAATAATACAGGGTAAAAGTTGTTAAGAAAGTTATTCTTAGTCAATATGACAAAAAAAATGTTCATGTTTTTTTTTAAATTCTACCGAGTTGCGCTGTCTGACCAAGCCCTAGTGCAAATGCCTGCCTCTTCGTGATCAAATTAGAATTCCACCAGCTGTACTTTTATAATGTATTTCCATATTTTTAGTCTTGTTTCACTTTTTTAATGGGGCAAATATAATCAGTCATATTTGACATTTAAAATAAATACATTTTAACCAAAGATGTTAAACTTCCACAGCCACTAACATTTTAGTGGAAGAATTTATTTTCGGCCACTGGATATAATCTACTGTCCAAACTGGACTATCATCCTATAGTTGTTAATAATCCATTTTCTTCCACTTGCTCAAGTGGAAAAATTTATTTTCGGACAGTGGATTATATCCATCGGCCAGTGGACGTATCATCACTGATTTTAACATAATTTTATTTTGCACGATTA
Organism: Paronellides praefectus; assembly: GCA_027744595.1. NCBI lineage: Eukaryota > Metazoa > Arthropoda > Collembola > Entomobryomorpha > Paronellidae > Paronellides > Paronellides praefectus. Next base: position 8,186 of record JAITYZ010003615.1, read on the forward strand.
ATGACGATGATTATTATAAATTATTATCTGTTATCTGTGTATGTCCGGTTTAATGATGATGTTTGCAATGCACTTAAAATAAAACTAGGCAGAGTAAGCCCGGAAAAAGAAACTACCGAAAGTGTGATGAAAATAAAAATTCCGTGAAAAATATTTTTTTGCAAATGTGTGCAAACATATGAAAACGAAAATCATATTTGCATTCAGTGTCAAATTACATCTATTCATGCAAAAACATATTTTTATGCAAATTAAATGAAATTATGCAAATTAGGATTAGAGCGAAAACGAATTGCATATTCGTAATCAGCGTTTCAAATTACATCTATTTATGCAAAAACATAATTTTATGCATATTAGGGGAAATTATGCATATTAGGGGAAATTATGCAAATTAGGCTAATTAGTGCACTAATTAGCATAAACGGATATCATATTCGTACTCAGCGTATCGCATTGCCCCTTTTTTGCGATCTATGTAAATAAGAGGTTTTATTAATTTGACATAAAAATGACCATGATGGTCCCCCCCTTATGTCTAATTTATGCAAAATCTAACGGTCACTCTAACGGTTTGACCTATTGACCTCAGTCACAATACGGAAGGTCCTCATGGCCAAAGGAAGCGCCATGTCAAATTTGATGCCAATCGGTTAACTCTTTAGAGAGTTAGAGTGTTTACCGACAGACAGACAGACAGACAAACATAGTGATCGCCTTAACTACCTATCAAGCATAAATGCTTTCGGTAGTTAATAAAGTAAATGATTTGCTAATTAGGTACTGATTTGGTATTAAATTTCCTTGTTCCTTGTCGATTTTTAGCAAAAAAAAACTTTAAAAGTGTGGATAGCCCAGAATAAACGTGTCATTAATAAGCAAGTGGAAGGATTAACTAGTTGCTGGATATTTTTTTGCTGTTGCTCATTAATTTTAGCCAAACTTATTAAAAGTTTTTAATTGAAAATCGTATTTAAAATTGTGTGGAATTGGCTAATCATATTTATAATTTACTGGGAAATTTGTCTAGTTTTATTTCACACATATTTGTAGGTGCCTATATGTTGATGTCCAGGTGAAAATACAATGTTTGGAGAAGAAATTAATTTTTTTTAAACAAACTAACAAATGAAATTTTATAACATTGTGAATAATTGATTAGGTATAAAACTTTGTACAAGGTGAAATGACGCTGAACTGATCAAGATAAATTGACGAGAAAAACGTGTGAAAACTGGAAAAGAATGTATTACGTAAATTCATTTAAAGTAGCATTTGACTCCAGTCTGCAGATCTTTCAGTCGATCTGCTAGGAAGAAAATGCTATAAAATTCTGATAATGAAAGCAGTGTTTAAAATTCATAACCTATTTCTCATGATGCATAAAAGCAAATCCAGTGTGATCAGTGATCACTGATCACACTAGAAAAACATCAGCATGGAGCCATTCAACACGCTTGCAACTTTTGCTGCCAATGCAGCCAAGTTTATTATTGATATTCCATTTTATATTTATCTCTATTTTCGTGTGATGTTAGGTTCAGTGGTGAGTAGTAAATTAGCCCGTCCTCTTTCCAATCGACAGTTGCTACGTAGTTAAATAGAAAGATTAATTCATTTCATAAGTCTGCTTAGTTCCATTCACAATGTATTTTTTACCTGGTTTTTTAAATCATTTGTTATTATTTTGTGTTTATTTCTTGCAAACAGCTTGATACATTTTCTGTGAGTCAATATTATTATTACTGTTAGTTATTCAATGCAACCTAATGAATCTGAGGTGACGACGATGCTTTTTTAAAAGAAAAAAAAGCTTTAAAAAAATTAAGGTCGAGTTTGATCTCAAATTTCCTCTTAATTAACTGTGTATCATTAAGGCAGACTCTGTAAGAAATTAATCAGAAAAAACAAATTCCAGGCTCATTTGGATGCCTCCGAGAGGAAATTATATTGGTAGTGGTTTTTATTTTTTAACTCCAAAAAACTAGGTTATTAAGACAATGCAAAAATATTTACCAGATCATTCCTTTGCTCTCACTCTCATTGAAACTGACCTTGTTCCATGATTATAAATGAGGAGCATTAAATTACTTGGAATTCCCTAATTAGACTTTAATTTCAATTTGGAAAGAAGGTGGTTCATTAAAAAAATACAACAAGGTATCTAACGAACATTGGTACGTACAAAAGAAGCATGCGTGGCAACTTGTAAATTGGAGGGGTGGGCATTCCTATTCCCAAGTGATAATTTGTGTTTTGTTAAATTTAAACTTTAAAGTCAACGCTACATGCTTGAATATTTTATACCTTATGGCAGGTATACATGCACCTGCATACCCAGCTAATTTTGATCATCTTATATTGCATGCACGTCATTGCTGAATAATGAACCTGTTTTCAGTATGATGCATCATTGTGCCAAAATATGCCTATGCACATGTTCCTATGCGTTTTGTGGGCGGCCACCTATTTTAAGCATGCTACAGTGTTAAATGGCAATGGTAAATAAAAATTTATATTGATGAAAAAAATATTTGGACCGGTTTTGTAAATATTCTGGTTTATTTTCAATGCTTGTTTTGCTGACAAACCTAAAAGCACATGGGTTTTATTTAACTGAACATAAACATAATTTATAATGGGAAATAAATTCGAATTCGAATACTTTGTTATACATACTTGTTTTACTCGATGGAAACATTAAGGAAAATAGCAAAATTATACACTTTTCCTTGTACACAATACTTAATTACAAGTCACCTGATAAATGATAAATGATAATATAGGAAAACGTTCCGGCAAAACTTTGGACGGCGTTTTTTCCCATCGTTACCACGAGTCCGGTTTCACCTGTGTAATTAATTGAATCATTAATTAATTAGGCAGTTAACACATGGAGCCAGAAAACAAATATGTTAGTGATCACCACCTACTTTCTACAAATTGACGTTCATCTTTAGCAAGATAACCAATGAGGATAAAAGTGTGGAAATGGGAAAATAATATGACGTTACAAGCAACTTACAAATAACTCTTTCAATTAAAAATAAACACAGCAGAAAATGTTATCCATTAATAAACACATTTATTAAACTCTTTAATTTCCTTCAACATTTTATCCAATTTATTGACTCAATTTTCCTGGGTGCTGCTCAGACAGAGAATATTACGCAAAATCTACCAAAATGACATTGAACTTTTTATCTCATCTCAAAGTCAAGCTGACAAACAGGAATAAATGTGAGCATATTATAAAAAATAGCATGTGACTCGACTCATTACCTAGTTTACAAGTTGGTGCGTGCGCAGGATTCAGTATGGCTCTCACAAGGACATAAACATGCAGGGCGAGAACACGCTCGCAACTTTTGCTGCCAATGCAGCCAAGTTTATTATTGATATTCCATTTTACATTTATTTATTAGTTTGTGCATTGATAGACTCTCTGGTGAGCTGTTTTCGATGGAGGAGGAAAAGTTTGAATGGGGAAATAGTTTTGGTGACTGGGGCAGCGTCTGGGATGGGTCAAAATGTTGTTGTGAAATTAGCTGCCAATTTTCCCTCAGCAGTGTTTGTGTTGTGGGATATCAATGAAAAGGGATTGACGGAGACAAAAGACAAATGTGGGGAGTTGGGAGCACACAAAGTGTACAATTTTGTGGTGGACTTGTCCAACAGGTTGGATGTCGTTCAGAATGCCAATTTGGTGAGAAAACATTAAACTAGCAAAATGGAACAATAATTAGCAAAATTGTTTTAATTTTTTTTATTTGGTTGGACAGGTGCGTCAGCAAATTGGCCAGGTGACTGTTCTTTTTAACAATGCGGGCTTGTCCCCGTACGAAACATTTCTGGAGACAACTCCCGAGTCTGAAGAACGGGTGATTCGGGTAAACCTCTTTTCGTACATGTGGACCATCAGGGAATTCCTCCCTGGAATGATAAGCAGTGGAAAGGGTCATTTGGTGTCAACCTGCTCAATAATTGGATTCTATAGATTTTCCCACTTGGGATCCTATGCAACATCCAAATATGGGCTGCGGGGATTTTTGGAGACTTTAAAGCTGGAAATGAACCAACATCCGGATATCAAATTTTCTACTATTTATCCAGGCTTTGTGAAAACCCCAATGATTGAAGGGTTAACCTATGAGCCAAGATATAAAATTAAAACTCTTCAGCAAACGGATGTGGATCAAGCGGCTGATGACATTGTTGAGGGGATTTTGAAAGAAAAGGAGGAGATATTTGTGCCGGGTAGTTTGAGGGGACTCAAGTGGTTTCAGGGGTAAAGAAAAACAAATCATTTGAATTTTTAACTCTTCTTATCATTCGTAACTAAAACATTAACTAGCTTATCTGTTGGATATTGAATGTTCATAGGTTGATACCACCCAAATTTATGAACGCATTTGAGAAACATTTGATGAGAAATTTAAAGTACAACGGCGAGTTATTATTGACAAAGGATAACAAGCTTGAGAAGGCTCCATGCACAGGACCTCTGGAGATAACCCCTGTTTCCCACTCATCGAAACACTTTGAAAATGAACTCTCTCGGTCCATTATATCAAGCAAATGATAACAACCAGAGAACAAGAAGAGGTTTGAGGCCGTTCCAAAATCTCGTGGGCTAAGCCCATGCTTTGTATATTCCGTTGATGGGTAATTTTTTTAAAACCGTTAAGAAATAAGCATGGTTGGGACACCAAGTATGTGAACGGCTCCATAAGTATAATATATCAATACTCATTACGAAAGTCAATTTAATTCATTTTATAAGGTATTACTATTGACACCAAAGCAGAAGGATCCCCGCCTGCCAACCATGTGATCATCCAATCTTATATATTAATCGTGAGTTATGTACGTACCACTACCGTTACTCCGTCATCGTTGTAATCATATGTTTACATATTTATAGCAAACACACTTGAGCATAAGCACTTTAACTTGGCAATTAAAAGTTTCTACGTCCATACCTTACCCAGGGGATGAAAAAATGAAGGTAAATTTTTAAATTTACAAGTTGAGAGCTGGAAATTGGTGTACTCATGTGCTGTCACCTTTTGAACACTAATAAGGCAATTCAAAGTTTGTACGTCTTAAATGTTTATTAGAAACACTTTAATGCTTCTTATCAAAAGGCAATGTTATCTATGAAGGTTATGAACTGTAGTCAAATAATAGCCATGTTATGCAGTCAAATAATAGCAATGTTGTCTCATTACATCGTGTTTCAGCTTGTTTGATGTAAAATTTTAAAGAAAGGATATTTCAAAAGGTTAGCGGTTTTGGTTGAAATAATACAGGGTAAAAGTTGTTAAGAAAGTTATTCTTAGTCAATATGACAAAAAAAATGTTCATGTTTTTTTTTAAATTCTACCGAGTTGCGCTGTCTGACCAAGCCCTAGTGCAAATGCCTGCCTCTTCGTGATCAAATTAGAATTCCACCAGCTGTACTTTTATAATGTATTTCCATATTTTTAGTCTTGTTTCACTTTTTTAATGGGGCAAATATAATCAGTCATATTTGACATTTAAAATAAATACATTTTAACCAAAGATGTTAAACTTCCACAGCCACTAACATTTTAGTGGAAGAATTTATTTTCGGCCACTGGATATAATCTACTGTCCAAACTGGACTATCATCCTATAGTTGTTAATAATCCATTTTCTTCCACTTGCTCAAGTGGAAAAATTTATTTTCGGACAGTGGATTATATCCATCGGCCAGTGGACGTATCATCACTGATTTTAACATAATTTTATTTTGCACGATTAATGACGATGATTATTATAAATTATTATCTGTTATCTGTGTATGTCCGGTTTAATGATGATGTTTGCAATGCACTTAAAATAAAACTAGGCAGAGTAAGCCCGGAAAAAGAAACTACCGAAAGTGTGATGAAAATAAAAATTCCGTGAAAAATATTTTTTTGCAAATGTGTGCAAACATATGAAAACGAAAATCATATTTGCATTCAGTGTCAAATTACATCTATTCATGCAAAAACATATTTTTATGCAAATTAAATGAAATTATGCAAATTAGGATTAGAGCGAAAACGAATTGCATATTCGTAATCAGCGTTTCAAATTACATCTATTTATGCAAAAACATAATTTTATGCATATTAGGGGAAATTATGCATATTAGGGGAAATTATGCAAATTAGGCTAATTAGTGCACTAATTAGCATAAACGGATATCATATTCGTACTCAGCGTATCGCATTGCCCCTTTTTTGCGATCTATGTAAATAAGAGGTTTTATTAATTTGACATAAAAATGACCATGATGGTCCCCCCCTTATGTCTAATTTATGCAAAATCTAACGGTCACTCTAACGGTTTGACCTATTGACCTCAGTCACAATACGGAAGGTCCTCATGGCCAAAGGAAGCGCCATGTCAAATTTGATGCCAATCGGTTAACTCTTTAGAGAGTTAGAGTGTTTACCGACAGACAGACAGACAGACAAACATAGTGATCGCCTTAACTACCTATCAAGCATAAATGCTTTCGGTAGTTAATAAAGTAAATGATTTGCTAATTAGGTACTGATTTGGTATTAAATTTCCTTGTTCCTTGTCGATTTTTAGCAAAAAAAAACTTTAAAAGTGTGGATAGCCCAGAATAAACGTGTCATTAATAAGCAAGTGGAAGGATTAACTAGTTGCTGGATATTTTTTTGCTGTTGCTCATTAATTTTAGCCAAACTTATTAAAAGTTTTTAATTGAAAATCGTATTTAAAATTGTGTGGAATTGGCTAATCATATTTATAATTTACTGGGAAATTTGTCTAGTTTTATTTCACACATATTTGTAGGTGCCTATATGTTGATGTCCAGGTGAAAATACAATGTTTGGAGAAGAAATTAATTTTTTTTAAACAAACTAACAAATGAAATTTTATAACATTGTGAATAATTGATTAGGTATAAAACTTTGTACAAGGTGAAATGACGCTGAACTGATCAAGATAAATTGACGAGAAAAACGTGTGAAAACTGGAAAAGAATGTATTACGTAAATTCATTTAAAGTAGCATTTGACTCCAGTCTGCAGATCTTTCAGTCGATCTGCTAGGAAGAAAATGCTATAAAATTCTGATAATGAAAGCAGTGTTTAAAATTCATAACCTATTTCTCATGATGCATAAAAGCAAATCCAGTGTGATCAGTGATCACTGATCACACTAGAAAAACATCAGCATGGAGCCATTCAACACGCTTGCAACTTTTGCTGCCAATGCAGCCAAGTTTATTATTGATATTCCATTTTATATTTATCTCTATTTTCGTGTGATGTTAGGTTCAGTGGTGAGTAGTAAATTAGCCCGTCCTCTTTCCAATCGACAGTTGCTACGTAGTTAAATAGAAAGATTAATTCATTTCATAAGTCTGCTTAGTTCCATTCACAATGTATTTTTTACCTGGTTTTTTAAATCATTTGTTATTATTTTGTGTTTATTTCTTGCAAACAGCTTGATACATTTTCTGTGAGTCAATATTATTATTACTGTTAGTTATTCAATGCAACCTAATGAATCTGAGGTGACGACGATGCTTTTTTAAAAGAAAAAAAAGCTTTAAAAAAATTAAGGTCGAGTTTGATCTCAAATTTCCTCTTAATTAACTGTGTATCATTAAGGCAGACTCTGTAAGAAATTAATCAGAAAAAACAAATTCCAGGCTCATTTGGATGCCTCCGAGAGGAAATTATATTGGTAGTGGTTTTTATTTTTTAACTCCAAAAAACTAGGTTATTAAGACAATGCAAAAATATTTACCAGATCATTCCTTTGCTCTCACTCTCATTGAAACTGACCTTGTTCCATGATTATAAATGAGGAGCATTAAATTACTTGGAATTCCCTAATTAGACTTTAATTTCAATTTGGAAAGAAGGTGGTTCATTAAAAAAATACAACAAGGTATCTAACGAACATTGGTACGTACAAAAGAAGCATGCGTGGCAACTTGTAAATTGGAGGGGTGGGCATTCCTATTCCCAAGTGATAATTTGTGTTTTGTTAAATTTAAACTTTAAAGTCAACGCTACATGCTTGAATATTTTATACCTTATGGCAGGTATACATGCACCTGCATACCCAGCTAATTTTGATCATCTTATATTGCATGCACGTCATTGCTGAATAATGAACCTGTTTTCAGTATGATGCATCATTGTGCCAAAATATGCCTATGCACATGTTCCTATGCGTTTTGTGGGCGGCCACCTATTTTAAGCATGCTACAGTGTTAAATGGCAATGGTAAATAAAAATTTATATTGATGAAAAAAATATTTGGACCGGTTTTGTAAATATTCTGGTTTATTTTCAATGCTTGTTTTGCTGACAAACCTAAAAGCACATGGGTTTTATTTAACTGAACATAAACATAATTTATAATGGGAAATAAATTCGAATTCGAATACTTTGTTATACATACTTGTTTTACTCGATGGAAACATTAAGGAAAATAGCAAAATTATACACTTTTCCTTGTACACAATACTTAATTACAAGTCACCTGATAAATGATAAATGATAATATAGGAAAACGTTCCGGCAAAACTTTGGACGGCGTTTTTTCCCATCGTTACCACGAGTCCGGTTTCACCTGTGTAATTAATTGAATCATTAATTAATTAGGCAGTTAACACATGGAGCCAGAAAACAAATATGTTAGTGATCACCACCTACTTTCTACAAATTGACGTTCATCTTTAGCAAGATAACCAATGAGGATAAAAGTGTGGAAATGGGAAAATAATATGACGTTACAAGCAACTTACAAATAACTCTTTCAATTAAAAATAAACACAGCAGAAAATGTTATCCATTAATAAACACATTTATTAAACTCTTTAATTTCCTTCAACATTTTATCCAATTTATTGACTCAATTTTCCTGGGTGCTGCTCAGACAGAGAATATTACGCAAAATCTACCAAAATGACATTGAACTTTTTATCTCATCTCAAAGTCAAGCTGACAAACAGGAATAAATGTGAGCATATTATAAAAAATAGCATGTGACTCGACTCATTACCTAGTTTACAAGTTGGTGCGTGCGCAGGATTCAGTATGGCTCTCACAAGGACATAAACATGCAGGGCGAGAACACGCTCGCAACTTTTGCTGCCAATGCAGCCAAGTTTATTATTGATATTCCATTTTACATTTATTTATTAGTTTGTGCATTGATAGACTCTCTGGTGAGCTGTTTTCGATGGAGGAGGAAAAGTTTGAATGGGGAAATAGTTTTGGTGACTGGGGCAGCGTCTGGGATGGGTCAAAATGTTGTTGTGAAATTAGCTGCCAATTTTCCCTCAGCAGTGTTTGTGTTGTGGGATATCAATGAAAAGGGA
>JAITYZ010003616.1:0-19757 GCA_027744595.1 Paronellides praefectus
ATATATTTGTATTTTGTATGTACGTATTATGTCTATGTATACCTACGTAGTTGTAGTGGTAATAATAATATGCACAGCGTACAAATATGTTGGGTATATGAATGGTCGATGTACCCACGAAATTCTTTTGTGACGCTGACGAAGCTTTTGTAATTAAGAAGATGATGTCTCCAGCTCTTCTTTGCCTTTGTTTCTTGCAAAAAGGGAAAGAGGCTGCTGCTTCGTATACATTACATATTTCAAACTGAAATGCTATAGCACTTGATCTGTCAGTGTGATGATGCTGATGACGACGATGAAAGAATTATCAAATTTCCCTTTTTGAATATGACAGATGGAAACGAACGTTATGTTTTTGTATTGCAGGCAGGCGTGCGATCTTGGCTTGTGGTCTTGACAGTAGCGTCTTATTGGGTAGGTCTTGTGGGAATCAATGCGGCCCATCATCATCCCGATTGCTTTCACGATGGAGATCCAGTGGAGCGAAATGAGCCTGACTTTGGGTAAGTTATTAAATGAATGCTACATTTGGAAGGAGTATGCTGGAATAAACTGAGAAAAAATCAAAAATCAGATTGGGAAAGTTTTTGAACTGTGAGAATTTTACTACCCACATTACACCTTGTATTGTAATTTCCTGAAATATGTTAATGCACTGCTTGTAGTAACTAGTTCAATTCATTGAAATAGTTTGCAATGCCAAATTGCAGTTTTGAATTGACTTGAAACGGTTTATTAAAAGCAGTATTTTGTAGGAAATAAGTTGTTGTATGAATCAAAATATCAAGAGTCGCTTATTATAGCGGACTGACTAAACTTGTGATAGATCCTTCTGCTAATTGTATTATTGTAGGTTAAAGTTTTCAGATATACATATATAAAAACTTATATTATATCTTAATGTACTGCGTGTATTACAATTGTAGACTATGCCAATTAGACGCTACGATTGATAAAGCTGACGAATTTCATAAAACGGAATTTGCCATTCTCACGACGTTTGGAGAGCATCCTCTCCACCATTTGTTTCCAGCAGTGTGCCATTCAAAACTGAAGCTTATAAAACCAATATTCGAAAAAACTCTGGAGGAATTTCTGGAAAAGAACCGCTCTCTGACGCAGTTGGAGTTGTTAATTGGCACTCACAGACAATTTGCCAGAACAACTCCAAATTATCGAAATAAATAAATATACATCGCGTTGTCTATAATTTGTGATAGTTAACTATTCTGCTCAAAGATAAACTGATATTTGTGCCAGTTATACTTTGTGTACCTAGTACCTATGTAGATATAATATTTTGATTAGATTGTATTTATAAGGTATTTACATATATGTTAAAAAATATACTGCTTTATTGTAAAAAAATAAAATTGTACATTTTATGATCTCAAATTCATATTTCTCCATTGAATGATTTTATGATTTAATGCAAATATTTCTGGATGTAGACAATTACGGCTTATTAATACAAATGACATTTGCAATCATAAACAATTATGTTTTCACATACTTTTTAATATGGAAATTGCCCTAATTTTAGTTTGAACAGGATGCATGTTATTAGTATTTTACATTCTGCTTTGTAATCGTGACATGGTGAACAGCGAATGATTTGATGCAATGGTTTGGGAATTTTACATGAGCATGAACTAGGTGTCCATGAACATACATAGATACCTACATACCTAATTATTACTATGAATTACATACTCCAATGCTTAAAAAGTTGGATTAACATTGTGGTAATTCTCTCATCCTAATTGGCAAAATTAATGTTTTCAAAAATTACTTTTATTGCTTCCATCGCTCAAAATCAAGGATTAGCTATTTTTAACAGGACAATACATCATAATTGCATTCTGTACTAAAGCGTTGCCCAATTTAAGGTTATAAGTATAGCTTATAAATTTGTCATCTGCTGACATTCATTTTATTGTACATGCATACCTATTTAGCTAAAGGGGCCACGATTTTTCATATAAAACGGAACCAGTTTTCTACAAAATTCGTCAATCGACTCAAGCAGATTCAAGATAACTATCAACCTTACATTACAGCAAATTTTCCGGATACACGCCAATTGTACATTTCCAGAAAATGGAGATCCCATCATATATTGTTCTACTAGTCTCCGTAGCCTGTCTTCATTTAAATGGGCTTACATGGGCAAAAGAGGATCACGCCTGTTTGGAAAAGCTTACATCAGAAGATAAGAAAGCTGCAATGACCGGGCTTGAAACTTGCAAGAAGAAGCTTAGCATTGACGCACCACCCAAGATGGACGAAGTGGAAAAAAACGGGTTTGATGATAAGGTATAAGATAACATATATACTTGAGTGAGCTGTACGATTTTCTTATTGTATTAAACTTGCATTATTATTATTATTATGGTTTTCGCTCACGTTTCTATTTGTTGATTTGCAGTGTTTCGCGCAATGCATGCTGACGGAAATGAAAATCGTAAGTTTGAGAGCACAATAAATTGAATAAAACATGACTAAAACTCCATCGCTCTCTCTCTCTCTTTTCTCGCTATCCTTCACATTGTATTGGTCTAGGGGATTTTTAAAGTCATGTTTTAATCATTAAAAAAGTAACGCTTTATTACCACTGCATGTGCTACTATAACTTTATATTAAATTATAATAATGCATACATATACCTACACATGGCGCTATTCTCTGCAACTTTGTTAGTTTACTTCCTTCCCAATTATAATAATAATTCTCATCATCTTTTCTTTATTCGAATATAATGATACATATGTATATAATGCCCTTTCATACTACGTCTTTTTGTTGTTTTTTTCTTTCATTTTTTTTGTATAGATCAACGACAAGGGAGCTCTTGATACCAAAGCTTTGGAAGAGTTTTTGAAAAAAGTTAATGCTGATAAACAGGCTGATGTTTTGAGCCTCTGGCAAACTTGTTCTGAATCTACAAGTAAGTGTACATTATATCATGATGACAAAAGCGACTGTGACTGCGCTACAAGCAGCGCTCTTTTACTTTTCCAAAGTTCTTTTTTTTATGGCCATAATGAATGAAGCCGTATTATTCACCCGTACGTCATTTTACATCTTGTCGTGTAACAAGAGGGAAGAAAAGGGACAAGTTATTTCTTTTTATTAATGACATGACATATATGTACATAACATTATTATAAACCTATTGAAAACATGCAAAAGGTCTTTTCTTATTTCTTTTGCTTTTCTTTTCTTTCTCTTTTCACAAATCCACAGAGAAAACAATGGACGGAGAGGGCGGTATTAATGAGAAGACAGCTTGTAAAGCAGCCGCCATGATGAAACATTGCTTCATGCAGGGCATTAAAAAGGTTTGTATTATTCTTTCTTGAGTCATTCCACAGGAGCTTAAAAAGACCTCTTAATGTGTATGTGCACGCGAAATTCATTTTAAACTGAGTGAGAGAGATCCCTGTGATGTGTTCCCCCCTTCACTTTATTCCTATAATTTTGACCAGCAGAATAAGTATGAAGCCACGAGAGAAGAGGAAGTCAACCAAAAAAGACTCTGGTTTCTCTGGTTTACTTTTATATATTTTATTATTGTACGAACAGGAAGATTCCTTTGTTCTGATCCTTTTATCCTCTTCCACGCACCTCCTCACTATATTATGCATCATCTCATCTCCATCGTCAAAAATTTCTTGTCTCTCCAAAGTCAATTTGGAAATTGACTTCCATGTTATTATTTCAGTTCTGCTAACGAAATGAAAATGTACCGGAGGGGTTAGGCGCTAATTGTACTTGAACATACGCGGCTCCACTTACTTTCATCCTTTTCCTCTTGAGGAAACAACCAACGACGACGGCGGACTTTCTCTCTTTACACTTTTTACTTCTTCAACGCAACATCTACACACTTACTCTGGCTGCTGCTGTGCTACTACAAATTCTGTTATTAGTTGGTGGCCTACTACTACTGATACTACCACCGCCACACACTCTTCTACAAAATTCAATGTGAGATTTTAGTACTTCGTGCCTTGCAACAACATTTAGCTAGCCAAATAACATTTTTGGAAGAACAACCTTGTCGAGCACCTAATTATAAAGCTTTTAGTCTCTTCCTACAGTACCTCTATATATATGGTTCACACACTAGTTACTCTAAAAGTAATGTGCTTTCATGTGAAAGCCCCTTTATATCCTTTTCCACTTCCTTCGAAATAAATTCTGTGACTATGTAACATATTATAACATCACTTTCTGTATTCTCTGTAAGAAAATGTGCTCTCTCATCCTATATATACCTACATAATATAAACATATTTGTTCAGTTAAAACACTACTACGAAAGAAATAATATCATTTAATGTATGTGTACAAATGTTTGGTCAAAATCTTGTACTTGTCATTTACACTCTTCTGACTTTCATTTCATTTTGCTAATGACGATGATATACCGTTAATTGTACGTACTTGAACAATAAATTTCTCTTTTCATCCTCCACCCAGCATTTATCCTGCTTATTTAAGTATAAACTCAACTGAGTGAGAGAAGACCGCCGTGTGATCATCATCACTCGGTGAAAAGTTTTGATACGGTTCACTGGTCGTCTGTGTGTTATTCAAGGGAACTGGCCTGCAGGACATGAAAAGGTGAATGGAGTCAAGAGAAGTGGCCCTTTAAAAATGAAAAACGCTGAAATAAAATGAGAATGAAATGGTCTCTCTGGCTGAGTGTGTGGCTGGAAAGGAAATGTAAGGTATATACATGTTTCAGCTTGCATAATGTGGGTAATTGCAGAAAGCGCACAGTCCCTAGCACGCCACATTACATTACACCATTGCTGTTCCACCTCCATATCCTTTTTTGCAGCGATAACAGTAAATTATTAAGAACAAGCATGAAAATGACTCTCTCAAGGAAGAAAATGAAGGAGGGTAATTGTGATCAGGCTCAGCTCTCAGGTTAAAAGTAAGAAAAAACCATCTTCATCAGCAGAAGGAGCAGTTGCATCTGGATAATCCAGCCATAACAATAAATTCAATAAACGGGAATATAGGAAAGAACCAAGTAGTAATACGGAACAAAATTATTCTTTAAATAACATCCATTTTTTGCTCGCTGTGAGCCCTTTTTGAAACTTAGTATCGCTCCGTTGCCATTTGACAAATTATTTTGTTCTTATTATGACATATGTAGATCTAGGTCAAATCTCCAACTTTAACTGGAAATATTTATGGAATAAAACTGGGTGAAACGTTAGAAGTATGTCTGAATTTTAATTCTATAAAATATTTATGTGTTTAATTTTGATTATTTTTCCTTTACCAATGCCATTGTTCCACCCCCTCAAAATACGCCACAAACTACGTGCCAAATTTTATTTATATTTCCCATGTTGTCGAATTTTGTTTTGTTTCACCGGGATCTCATGTTGAAGTTGTGACTTTTGAAGCCTGACCAATGGGATTGATAATTTTCATGACACATTGACATGACTTTCAGTGGCATCCTCCACTGTATTTGAGTTTCCATCTGGTTTTGAGTTATCGTATGGACAGATGGGCGTCATTTTATAACATACTATAAGAGAGCATAAAATTCCCAACTTAAAATGGAGCTCAATAGTTATTAAGTATTAACGTGTATCGTGTACACACAAATAGCATGTATTCCACAGGAAAACCTGATTTCCCTGTTGTTCATGTCCATGCACCGGTAATTTCTGCTGAGGTGTTCACATATACTACATGACTCACTTTCTCTTCGTCGTCCCTTTACTCTTGTACCTTGTTTCAAAGTGCAGTGTGCAGAGTCCTTGTCCAGAGTCCAGAAAGGTGAAAGAGCGCTGGGGCAATCATGTAATAAGAATAATGTCATAGTTTTAGCAGTCGCTTGCCTTCTTGTTTCCTCTCTAGGTCTGCTACCAGAACGTCTGACAGCCTATGTATGTCGGTACACTTTGAAAATCTGCTCTGAAATTTATAGTTGAACGAATTTAGAGCTAAATCTGTCCATTCTATTACCAAATGCTGCTGCTATGTTGCTCCTGTTTTTATTACACCGCTCCTTACCGTTGTACCGTACAAAATCTGGGGAAATTGAAAAACTTGATACATTCCAGCACAGCGGCATTAAGAGCAGAACTTCTACGTACTCATTCACTCTGATGACTGTGTAATGTAATTCTTATTTTCTGTAGCTTTCATTTCACTACTTTTTATATATATAATATTATTATGTGCAAAGTATAGTGATGTTTTTAATATAATGTTTTTGTGAAAGAGTCAAACAATTCTGGGTATGTATATAAAAATAAGTTTGGGCTTGTGTTGTAACAAAGATCCTGTTTTTAATGTGGACCCTATAACATCAAAATTTCTTTCTCTAATAATACTTAATGGCTTTGCTAAAAAAGCAGGTTACAATATTTGGGCATTCAATGTTTGTATTGTTTTTCATGGCAATTTGAAGAAAAAAGTACCACTGGTCGTTTTGAAATGCGGAGTGAATTAAATGAAGCAAACGTTTTTGGAATAAAGGCTTATTGAGCAATCCCAAATTGTGAAAAGAGTCATTTGGCCAATGTTTGCTGCGTGCAATATGTTTATAGTTTCCTGAAATTTAATCTGGTAAGATTCATTTTCAGTATGTTCATATTAACATAGTGGTATTTAGTAATTTTTTAACTTGACCATGAACGAAGTATTAACGACATTCACAAATCATTTTTATTTGCGTGAAGTTGGCCATTTTAAACAATTACATGCTAAACGAAACTAATGTTAGTTGGTTGATAAAAAGAGGTTCAATTACAACGTTCAATAGATCTCGCCATTGTTGCATACGAATTTTGAAGTACTGCTAGCGCATTTTTCGAAATCATATATTATCATGATCATTAAGCTAAGTCGAAGGTTTAGGTACCCAACTTAATATAAACAGAATGTCAGCAATTCAGATTCAGATATGAAACAGTAATAATAATTGGCAAACACAGACATCATATTTCACTCTAGCCTTTTTTACAAAAGGTGATAAAATGGTGTATTTAGGTATTGTTATTATTATTATATTACAACAAACTTTAACATTATAACATTATAAATATAGAAGGTATTTGATGATTTTAAATATGTTCTAGATTGTAGCTACGATCTAAACGCAACTATATCTTTACAATAGTATATTGCAAACAAAGGGTATAAAAACCCAAGTAATAATGAATGCAGATAACCTTGTCATCACTACAGCCATAGAGCTAAAGTGATGGTTTTGTAACATTTCTTTTCATGTTTTATATCTATACTTAAGTTAAGTAGCCACTTCCAAAAACAAGACATCCGCTATTTGTACATAAAAATGACCATGAATAGGTAGCAATATATGTAGGTAAGTAGCCATTCTGCTCCCATAGACCGAGAAATGCTTTCTTTTTTTAAAAGATTCAGATCTCAGATTGTGCACGTTTCCCCTTTTGCCAGATTTGCCTCCTTTGATATTTCTGCATGATGACATGATAAAAAGGCTAGAAATTCGATTATGCTTTGCTTGAGCTGAAAGTAAGCGAGAGAGAAAGTGGAATAAATCTTGGGAAAGGTGCAGTGCAATGGTCACAACAAGGAGAAAGGGCAGTGGATGACAAGGATGAATGAATCCTTCTGACAACCCTCCCACTACTAGACCCTTTCTTCTATATCTCACATCATCTATTGTTCACGTACACACCCCTATACCAAAAAAAACTATCTTTATTTCTTTCATTTCGTGTCCACAAAAAGATTTTTTAAACACTTCACCGGCCCACTGTTTTCAAAGTATTTCCAATATACGATAGCATACGCTATATAGCGAATCCTGTTCTCAATTTACCATTCCCTTTATGCTATGAACCATTCACAATACAACTAAGCAAACTCACACTCCATTCAATTTTCTGTTACGTATAAAATATTTGCTCGACCTTTTCTCTTTCTCCACGAAAAAAGCATATTATCTCAGCATTAACCGTGTATTCGCTCTTCCATTTCCTCATCCTATTACTCTATCATTCTTCTCTTGTTGGCTCTTTTTTTTCTTTACGAGATGGTCTGACAGTTGGCCAGGTTTTAACATTTTTTTCTCGTTTTCCAAAAAAAAAGAAGTGTAATAGTTGGATTGTGACTTGTAGCACTCTGTTATACCATACCAGCACACTGCTCTGTTTTGTTTGCAGCCTTTCCTTCTACTACTGTTACTCTGCTAGTAAAGTAATAAAATCAGCCAAAGTTATCTTCTTTTGTGCCGTGTTAGTAGCAGTGTTCAATTTTCCATTGTAAAAATGAAGCCTCTGCCTCTTTCAAATACCATTATTTAATGAATTACACTGCACCGCAAAATATAAATTTTATCGTGTGTTTGTGTAAGTGTATCCCATGTAATTTCTCTCCATCTCATTTTCCCTTGACAGTTAAGAATGCATGCAACTGAACAGCAGAAGAGTCAGCAGAAAGAAAGAAAACAGAAAAAAACATGTCTGTGTGGGCACATTTGCTGAATTCATATTGATATATTATGGGTATGGCTTTGGTGTCTGGTGTTTCACTGCCATCGTCTATGTGGCATTTTCACAGCAGTCTAATCGGATGTTATTGCTGCTGTTTTTTTTGGTAAAAAGAAAAGAAGGGATTTGCATTGCAAGTTATTTCCTTTTGCTACTGCTGCTGTTGTTGTTGTTGTTGTCCTGTTTGTGATTTCTTACACATCAAGAAACACGCCAAAGCAACTTGAACATATTCCATATGGAATTATGATGAAATGAAATTGCTCTTTTTTCTGGAGAAACTAAAAGAAAAAACTAGTCAGCTGAAACACATCTCTCTCCTTCCAATCCGCAAAAAAGCATTGTGTTGGAAAAAAGAGCAATAAACGGGTTTCTATTATGTACTGGCGTACTATTTTTGTATTTATAAATATTAAAGATATATTATGCTTCTTTTAATCTAAGATATACCTTTGGGGGGAAAGTACACAGGGATTCGGACACTGAACATTCCAAGCAAACACATTCGGAATAATATTTTGCTATTTTCGAGAATGTGTTTGATGCAAATATGCACACTGCTTCACACACAGCCAACAGAGAGCAGGCACCATTTGTGCTGTTTTTCCTTCATATCTAAAACCCATTTGTCTTCCATTTATGTAAGCTGCTGCCAATATGCCTACAACACGAAGACAACATCGACGACATATTTGCATTATATTACCAGTATTGTGGAAGAAGACGAAGGGAAGAATGAAAAGAAAATGGAACTGCTCTCTAATATGAGAAGATCAATATTATCTTGTCATGCTCCAATTAGAAATTACACAGTTGTGAGAAATATTAGCCAACACACATGACGCATCCATGTTTCATATTTTCTATAGACCTAATTTTAATATCAAGTTTATTATGAGTTCTTTTCAAAACTAGACAAACCTTATTTGAGTAACATAACCTGGCTCCTTCTTCTTTGAATAAGTTTACTTTACGACAATATATCCTGTTTACTTGTATAGTGATATCCAAAACAACAACAACATAAAGACACAAAAAAATCCCTCATATTATAAGCAACAGCCATCCATCACATTCTCTAATATAATGTATAGAAAGCTGTATACATGATGAGGGTGGTGCGGTGGTGGTGGCGATGGGTGATAGTGATGATGTGACATGGCAAAAGAAAGATGAAAGGAAACAATCTGCTTCAAGCTAACTTGGTTCAAGTCAGTGAATCCAAAAAAAGAAAGGGTATAAACTGCTAAAGTTACAACAACAATGGCGATGACGCGATGTTGGTGGTGGTGACAATGACGATAATTTAGACGGGACAAATGGTAAAAATGTACATCTGTGACAAAAATATATTACATTGCTTGGAATGCCGACCAAAAACTGATATGATGGAAACGTTAGTGAGCTCCCTCCATCCTTTTTTTTCTCTCTTGCCTTTGTCATCACTCCTGTTCCTTCATGACAAAGAATTATAGAACATATTTTCTCCACAGGCAGTTGGTCTTTTACTGTATTTTCCTTGATTATGAAAATAATAAAATGGTGATGATGTGAGGAGGCAGGGAAAAGAAAATGACAGCAAGAAGAACACGCACACATGAGTACTGTAGTAATTTAGTATATTATATGAAGTAATGCATGTAGTAGGTATATATTATTAAGTATATCATTATGATGATGATGTTGGTGGTGGTATGTTGTTGACGATGGCTCTTGTAGTATACACATACAAAAAGCTACTGGATGGCTGCCTTATAACAAAAGTCTTCCTACTTTATCACTTTTTTCCAGCTGTATATTACATCATTCCGTCTACAAACTAAACCATCATCATCAGCGCAGCAACAGCTTTTCTCCTCATCTCACATCCTTTTTGTCACTCTATATACATATATATATGTGTGTGTGCAAGTTTGTATATTTATTGTTCACACAGTTGTCTTCTGTTTTCTCACTCTATGAAAGAGAGACACATTCTTATAAGAACAAAAAGTGTCTTGATGCAGTGACTTTGAAAGACAAAATAATATGTGGATGTTCCTACTATAAAAGTGAAAGGCCCATATTATATATACTCTGCACATCAGGTTGATGATGATGAGTGTGGTCTTCCAAACGAGAGAACTTGAGCGTGATCATTTTAAAGTGGAGTGTATGTACTTTTGGGCACTGCACGCGAATTCATTTAAAAAAGCGGAGAAAGCATTTTTTTTATATGTCTCCTCCTTTTCGTGTGTTGCACAATTTTCTCTCCATCTTGGTAAAAAAAACCTGGAATACAAGAATATTTTTTTATAGAGTAGTCGTGAGAATGATAAAAGAAATTGTCCGAGAGGTAATACTGTTTTTATTTTTTAGTACAAACATAACAGAAAAAAAATTACAAAATGTCAGTGATATATAGGTGTATAATTACGAAGCAGTCTCATTCACTTTTATAAGATGTATACTTGCCAATATGGGAAAGATTACGATTAGATATGAACATCTATAGCTGTGTGTCATTTAGATGAAGCAAATAGCAATGTAATAATGACAATGAGATGTTTGGGTGAAATTACTCACATAAACAATTCAGTACATAGCTAGGGAAAGCGCAATAATAATGTAAAAATATGTAACATGCAATGCGCAAATATATTGTCGACTTTTTTTGTTACATTTTCTTTAGTACTTTTGGTTGTCACCATAAATGATAGACATTGAATGTATGAATCACATGAAAGTATAGTATGTAGTAAAAATAGAAGAGGACAAATAAAAGAAGAGGAAAAAATACGCATGTTATACTTTTGTATACAGTTAATACAAGTGGTAAACACTTTTTTGTATCATCATCACAGACAGAAAAATAATGCAAGTAGGTTAGAGTAGGTATTCATGGAAAAAATAACTTAAGCTTTTTTTTGGAGGGGGGGAACTGGCAGATGTACAAGAAAAAAGTAGCGTAAGTACTCTCTATCTCTGTCTCCTCTTTTTTCTCTGCAAGTTTTGTATGGAAAATTTTTGTAGTAGTTAGTTTGTATACCATACCAATGCTAAACATGAAGAGAGTCTAAAAGAGCGTGTGTATACATATGTGTGTGTGTGTGTTACATTAACGATTTGGTATATGAGAGACTAACAATAAAAATGAGAGAATGTTAGAATTGGACATATCCTTTTTGAACTTTTTCAAGTGAAACTCATCTCATCTAACCAACCTATATCTATCTGCCTTTCTCCTCGTGACTGTAATGGTTATTCATGACCCGTGACCAACATAACATACAAGTAATATATATATAATATATACACCACTAAAACTACATCGCTTGTATGCTCTCACGTATATATACACTTCTATTACTTCCGTACTTGCAGTTTTACTTTTACTGCTACACACAGATAGCTAAAATCAAACTCTTTTTTCGGAAAATTGGTGTGGTGGCTGCGTTTGAAATTTTTGCGACTAGTAAAAAGCATTTCTATATTTTCCTTCCTTTTTATTTTTCACACGCTCACTCTTTTCGATCCAAAAAGTACTTCCTGGACACGTTATCACGTAACGCAACTTTGTAGTACGTTTGTATAGCTATGTACATACCTATATACCCCAGTACTTAAGTAGTGATGAATGGCCAATGCATAAGTATAACGTTGCTTTGCTTCATGGTTTTAATGACCATTAGACGAATGGTACGTAACTCTACTAAACGGTTTCTCTGCCCGTGTTCGTGTATATCAGTGAAATTTGGAGTAAATAAATCATTGAAACAGGATTTCCATTGTTGTAAAGTAGTTGAGAATCGCTGCTGCTAATTACCTTACTGAAATTATGTTGTGTTATGTTTATGTGATTTTTTTACGATAGTTTCATTGAGTACCGCTCAATTAGTTGTTCTATCATCATTCATTCGCTTTAGTTTTTTTAATGTTCAATACGGGAAAAGAGATGTGCCTATGATTTTAGTTTCTTTTTTTTTGAAACCCCGAGAACTGAAAACAAAATTTTAGAATCGCAATAATCTTTTGCCTGGTTTACTTTGGACTTTTCTCCTGCTTATTTTTACATCTTCCTTTTCTTTCTCGACAGTTTACGTAATTTATTACTCTAATATTCGTCTTGGCCGAGTAGTTTAGTATTAGCTGATGTCAATATTTCATTCACAAGTGCAGCGATAAGGAATTCTATGATTTGAAAGAAACGTTCTAAAAGACTAATCTGAAAATTGATGCTATGAAGACATTTCGAAGTTTTTTAGCTAAAAAATAGCAATTTTATTACGACGCCGCTTCTACACGATTTTCTTTAGAACTACGAGAGGGAATTGAAGAAGTAAAGCGTAAGCATGTAATATATAGGTAGGTTGAGTTGTGCGCAAAAACTTTTTTTGAAATGAATTTTTAATTTTGCTTGTTCTGTGCAATAAAGAAGATTGCTGAAATAGTTTTGAGATTTGGAAATGAGAACTGTAACTGCGACGTGTTAAATATGTAAGAACGAAAATGGGGAAGCGGAATACTATAATCTTTATAATCTCTGTGTGTAATCAAAGCAGCCGCCTTGGGGGTGAGATATATCTACTTTTCATCTTCACACCTGTGCACAGTTTAAAACCGAGAGAGGCACAAAAAGAACTGAACATTTCATTCAACTAAATGTCTGAATGGTTTCTCTTTTGTTTTTAATACATTTACATGAATGACAGCAGGTATAGGTATTTTTTTTGGATTAGAACGTTTGAAATCTGAACACTATTTGCAAAGGTGAATGGATATAAGGATTTTTAAGGGGTATTCGAGTGACTTCATCTAAGCTAATTCATTGGAAATTTCTACATGATTAATCATGACAGCACCGCTTCAGCTTTTTTTAAAGATAAACGAAAACGTACAAGATAATCATAAAGTCTGTATAATATGCATATACCTTAGAGTTTCAAGATTTCAGGGATATTTCTTTTTGCTTTACACTGAAACGTTGCTTTCTCATAGCTCTTTACTTTCACTTTAAAAACATACACAATAAGGCGTAGTTTATGAGATAATATATTAAGTTGCAACATATCCATATCCATATAGCCATGTGTTTGACTACTTGGGTTTATTTTACTCGGTGTTACGTATTTTTACGATTTGTACATCCGAATAGCATTAAACACTTACTGGTGTAAAATGAACTGAAAAGGCTTGGTAATTTTCATTTCATACACTTAAAGTTTCGTTAATTTCGATTTACGACATGCTATTTTACTCCTTTTTACCTTACATCATTGACACTACAAAGTACTGCACACTCTACGCACTAAACACACACATGCCCATTAAAACATCGACGGGAGGTAATAATATGTAATATCCAAACTGCATGGTTGTTGGTAAACCTTCTCTGTAACTGGAGCAGAACGCGTTAGTGGTTTAGTAAGAGTGATTCCCTGGAGTTACAAAAACACTTTCTTTTTTACTTGATCGTATCGCAGTTGTGTGGTTCCATTTGAAAAAAATGGAAAGTCTAGAAAAGTACAGAGATACAAAGGTACGTTGGTACATAATTGAATACATAGAAATCCTTTACCCTGGATTTGAATTATTCCTTGATCATCATATCATTATTCTTAGCGCAGCTAACTTTACCGAAATGTTTTCACTCACTGACTATACTACTACTTGTGCCTATTTCAAGTATAAATTTTCTACTAAAAATAATAGGTATGTATGTTTCTTTGTGCACGTGAATTATAAACGATCTACTCTATGCTAGGATATTAAATATTACAAATATTAAACCATTTACAACAAAGACCAATGTAGATACATTCATTGCATTGGGATAAAAAAATAATATTTTCCTTTCTTTTCATTTCTTTTCTCTAGGTCCCCAATGAGAAAGAAACGGTTTTCAATTCATCCAAGTGAAAAAATGGTAGTAATGTGTAGTGTGTGTAGCAATAGAAAATTTGGGTTTTCGCGCCTACTTTTGTACAGCTTTTCATTCTTTATAATGCGTGGTTTTAGATAAATACATACATACATTTCATTCATTTCAAACCATTTAATTTTGAAAACTAGGGAAAAAATATGATAGAAACTTTTTCAGTCTGTTTCTTAACTTTTCCTCTTCTCTCAAGCTACTTTTCACATGTTCGTATACTTTCCCTGGCTCCCCTATTCCACATATTTCTCTCGCTAAATCTAGAGAATCTGTTTTGAGAAAGCAAAAAAAAGTTGTGTGTGGAAAATTCTAGATGAGAAGCAATGAAATTCCTAATTATGCAAATGGCACAAGAATTAAGAAGGAAATGTTGCATGTCTACTTTTTAATTTCATTAGCACATTCCACTAGAACACCCCAAAAGAGAGTCTGATTCATCCTAGTTATTTGGGAATCCATGCCACATCACCTAAAACAGGGGAATTAGCTGGCCTCCGACTGTCCTTGGACTATACATATCAGCAGCACAAGATACCAGAAAAAGGAATAAACTCCTATCAAGAAACAAACTAAAATGGGAAAGTAGCTGGCTGTATATTGTTGAAAGGCAATTTTACCATTTTTTGTGCGACTTTTCGTCTTTACAATGCGCTTAATAAATATCGAAGCACTATACACGAATAAACGAATTTAAGGTAAAAAAAAAGTCGTGGAAAGTTCATACAGTTTCTTTAACATGTATAACCTCAATATATATACCTATTATTTTATACCAATAATAGTCAAAAAACGCTGAATCTACACGTTTAATGCATATATATACATTATATGTGTAAACTTTTTTTATATGCCACACAGTTAAGGGGAAGAAATGAAAAAAAGTGTGTGGAGACAACAGGATCTCTGAAGGAAACAAATGGTGTACAAAAGAATAAGTGCTTGAATTGAGCCTCCTAAAAGTGTGAGTGGATGAACATTTGATGCAAAATAAATTTGGATCATGCATATTTCAGAGCCATGCTGGGCTTACAATTTACAACTATTCTCTTTCACACCATCCAATAAACTCATTGTATGCCTATTATGGAAGCAAAGTACGTAGGTATGTATATTAATAACATTACGAAAAGATTTTTCATCACACACAAACAACCTAAAACACTATTTTTATGTATATATTTTTTTCTGTCAAGTGGGCTCGATACCCGCACAAGTTTAAATTACACAATGAAATAATAATAAGTTGGGTAGTTTATGTTTTTCTCTCTGTGTGTATACAACACAAAATACTATATATTCCTACATATATTATTTGTGCTAAAAAGGGTTGTCACCGAGAATCTCTAATATTATTGTGCTCTTCTTTTTCCCACTTTCCTCTGTAATCTGCTGCTTTCTCCACACAAGATAGGCTCACTTAAAGTTCTTGTCCCAAGAATCGTGAATACCTATGTACATATCATAAAAGACTTTTCTATTTTTTTAGGAAAAAGTTTGCATAATGTTTTTGTTTTAAAAGAAAGCACAAAAACTACATAATACATATGAAGCATATATAGCGATTTGATAGTTTTTCTTATATACCTAGAACTGGGTATTTGTTTACATAATAGTTTGAAAATAATATGTTTATGAAGCAACTGAATGATATTTTGATATTATTGTTTTAATATATCTGTATAATAATGCCTATTATGCATGATGTTGATTTTAGTATGAAGATGGTAAATATACTCCACATGAAACGGAGGAGCAGTACCATGGGAGTCTGGAATCATGCTGATATTTTGGCAGCCTCCCTCTTTTAAACGTCCTTTCTTTCCTGAAGAAAGAAAAAAACAATGCAAGGAGCTATATTTTTTTCATGTCTATAACGTAACAATGATGCAAACACCTATACCAAAGAGAAAAGCATATAGGTAGGTATATAATATTCAGATTAATATGTGAATATACCTAAATACATGTATGTATATGCATCAAAATAATAATCCAGAGCCTATCAGATAGTAACCAACCAAGGAACATCACATTGAAATATTCGCTATTTCAGGGAAACAGTAACTTTTTTCAGTCAAGAATTTTACTAGTACATATCCACCACCAACGACATGTCCTAGTTCTTACAATTTAACGAAAAGATTGTGACTGTGATGCAAAAATTGGAGAGAAAAAAAGAGGAGCAGTAAAAACCGGCACATTCTTTTGATACGCGTGCTTACACTTTCTCAGTAAATATTCCGTTTTCTTGACTTCCTCAAAACTGTGGCGGTTGCCTCGAAGGATGTATGGATGATAAATCTACGCTCTACGTTGACGGAGTTTTCTCTCTCTCATACTTTCTTTCTTTCTTTATGCATATTCTTTGTTACCACATTACGTGTATATGTGCGTGACATACGAATTGCAGAGATGTAGTTTTTAAACGAAACCTGTCATATTGTTTGTACTAGGACGTCTCTTTCAATATAATTTTCATTCTAGTTTGTCAACAAGACGTTTGTATCTTTACGCTTATTATGTGCAACTGTGAAACTCTGGAGAATGTGTACTTATGCTGTTGGTGCAAATAAAAGAGAGAAAGTGAATACACGACTATATAGGCGCAACACATACTATACTATAAATATATTTTCAAGATTTACTATTATATCAAGTGTCTCGAGAGATAAAGAGAAAAGTAAAACGCACCGTTACACAATTCCCTCCAATGTATAACATGTACATGTATAATATAGCATTTGAAATGACAGTCGACAACATATATACAAAGCCTAATAAAAAGGAACGAGGAGATGTCTGTAACCAGATTATTTACTAATCTGATGATAGATACGTGATGATAGTGCAAACAAATAATCCTGGGATTTATGCTTGTTCCTGTCTCGCATATACATACATACATAGGTGCCTATATACTCATGTTCTTACAGAGAAATCTCCGTAAGCGAATATTTTCTTGAACGTCACCCAAAAATATATATATTTGCCTTCTTTTCCAAAATAGAGGAAATATATAACCCCTTAAGCTTGAGTTTGTAAATTTTAAAAGGATGCTCCATTTAATTTGGTGTTTGTTTGTGTCCGATTCACTATCGAATCTGTTGCAAACGCTGAGAGTTGTAAAATGGCTTTAAAAAATAAGATTTTTTTTCCAAGTTGAAAGTTAACTGACTCCATTAAAGCGATAAACACGAGAGGAAGCAGAAAAAGAATTATTATTGTACTATATATTTCTGGGCACAATGTACACGTAACAAAGATAAGATCTCTGGACTGGTAAAAGAGTTAAAGTGAAAGGAAACGGCGTTTTCATTCAAAGGAAAAGTTAAGTAAACGGAAGGAGGCGGAAACTAAATGAATACGTGGTGAGTATACATGAAGAAAAAATAGATATAAGTGGTAATCATGAAGAGAGGGAGAGAGAGGAGACATCATGAAGTGGACACATTCCAAAAAATTCTGCTCTTCCTTCTTGTTCGTCCTTTTGCTGCCATCCACCACTTATTTTTTTATACCCATTTTCTGCTGCTACAAGCCTATTAAAAGCCAAGATTATTGAGAAAGCAACTTTTCTATTCTTTACCTTACCCCGTCGCGTCACCGTCTACTACATCTTTAACTTTTTTTCAACTGCTGCTGAAAAAGAAAAAAAAATGGAGAAAGAAAAACCTTTTAACTTTCTCTCCAACTCTAGTGCTATTTTCTGACAAGGGAAATAAAAGGTGTGTCTTCACCGGTTAGTTCAAACAGGAACTTTATTTTACAATGTCACTAATGTTCAAAACTACTTGAAAACACTTTTTGATATATAAAACATTCATTTATAGAGCACTTACATAACTTACTAATATACACGTTTTATTTCAACTTGTACTAATAATGTGTCATGTGTGGGGCTATGTTTATATTGCCCAGAAGCATCCCCATTATATCCGTGTCAAAGTCAAATAATGGAAGGCGAAGTCTCTTATGGTCAGCTTATTAGCAGTATATTTCCTACGTCTGAATAGCTTAAAATAAATAAACTTTTTGGAGACGGGAATCATTGATGGCATATATAAATATACTTGCAATAACATGCCCTGTACAAACTTTTCTCTGGAGAACCTTTTCTTTACCTTTTATTACAGTCAGCATCTGCAGAATGTTTTTTAAATGTAAGTGGCTAGTTTCGGGGTTTCTAAAAATCTTTTTTATAAAGGAGGATTGTAATCATTGAAAAATAAATAAAACGTACAAAAAAATTGATAAAAGATATATTATGTACATAATATATAGTGTATGTTCATAATCGGCAAAAGTTGCTAAAAAGAACAAAAAGGAACAAAAGATTTTTGTCGACAATTTAGCGCATATGAAGCCAATTTAAGCTGAATTGCCCAACATAGTTTCATTATTGCGCGGTCATTGTGTATATTGTATGTACGGTGCGAAGCCCGGCATATGTGCAACAAACCACATCTGCAACATTTTTGTTGCAAATATGACTACCAGATTTGCAACAAATAATTCCACAAATGCAACAAAACTTGGTAAAAAATTTACAATTTTATTTGTACTTTTCATGGGTTTTAAATGTTTTTGGTGTTCGTTGTATCATAGATAAAGTTATATAATGTCATGTCCTTACAATTTACACGAATGTATTTTCAAAAGTCCTTTGTTTCGCTATAATAGCGGATGTAGAGAATGATTTTATAAAAATTTGTATTTAAAATGATGGATTAAAATTAAAGTGTGCTGTATTGAATGGTATGCTGATTGTATACCATCGTTCATTGTGCTCTGAGAGATTAAGCTGGAAACATAATCACTGAAGCTAAGCTGCACTATTCAAAGGGGGTTACTAGGACTTTAATTGTAGGTGAACTGCTATTAGTTCAGATGCACTACATCTTGTACTGCATATACTGAAGTATAAGAAGTGAATCTTAAGAAGAAAGAAATAATCCAGTAACTGAACTTGTGCAAAAGGTTAGAAAATGGTGAAGGTGCTTTAGTTAGTAGGCAGAGATCAAGGATACCAAATTCTGCAATAGACAAACGGAATGTTGGAAGATTCAGGACTACGGTTGACAAATACATACGAATTACGATAAGTATAATTGCCGGGAATATTAAGACGAAGCGGTCATCACAATGGTTAGAACCTTATTTACGGCCTAAATAAGGATAAAAAACGGGAGAAGTTTAATTGTTGCATATATGGATATTTTTGTTGCAAATGTGGTACTTTGTACTTTTTTGTTGCAAATGTGACTATTTTTTCGAAAAAAATTAAATGTTGCAAATGTGGAAAGTTGCAGATATGCCGGTGTTTC
>JAITYZ010003617.1:0-14964 GCA_027744595.1 Paronellides praefectus
GTCAACAATACTGTATTTTCATAACAAACATTATTTTTTGTGTGAATTTTAACATCAACCCCTCATCAGTTAATTATTTAATTTTCTGAAATCTGACAAAACTTGTAAAAGGGAACAAATTGAAATATGTTAAATTAATTTATATTCTTGTGATTTTTTTAACTAAAAAAAATTTGAGAATTATTGTTTTTTTAGTTTGTATATATAATTTTGGTTTTTTAAACCAATGTGCTTGCTTAATGAGGTTAGTAATAAATAACATGTGTTCTGAATGTAATTTGAGCTTCTACACTTAAATCTAAACGTATCTTTGATCATATTAAGTAATTATACCTCCTTACATAAGAAAGCTAACATTAACGGGATTAGTAGCTTATAGCGATTTTCATGTCATGAATAACGTTGCCAATATGATAAATCCCCGGCCTCACATCCGGTTTCTCTCCGCCAATAATTAACTGAAGAGGGGTTGATGTTAAAATTCACACAAAAAATAATGTTTGTTATGAAAATACAGTATTGTTGACTACAAAAAAATGCAAACAATATTTTAATCCAGAGGATAACACAATGGATCAGGGTCATCATGGTGTTTAAAAAAGTTGTAGTTGATGGCGTTGTAGGTGACAACGCCAAACAGAAACGCTCCGACAGCAATAAACAATGATCCGGCTAACTGAAGCCATAACTTTGGTTCTCTTTGAGTGAACCCATCTGGGAATTCAGCAATCTTCATTAGGCACATACCTTTAAAAAAATAACATTTTAACCAATTAATAATCAATTTAGGTAATTAAACTAAATACTGTACATTAAAAAATATTTTGTAATAAGTGTTTACCTGGCAACATGAAAATGAAAACTGCTGCAGCACAACCCAAAAATTTGATGACCGCTCCAATATTGGGCATAAAGATGGCCACTAGTAAGGTGAGAGTAAACCAAATGGTGACACTTGCCAGTCTAACTTTGTTCTTCACATCTGGATCCACCTCATGGACACCTCTTACAGTTTCCTGATATTCCACCCACAAGTCAGTCACTGCGGCATTTCCACAAAAGCAGAGGATAGGATAAGTGGTGTAGGTTTTGATAGAAATTGCTACTATAGCGACAAGAACATAAGGGTCGCTAGAGTCATAAGATAACAGTACATCACTTGCGATGTGACTTCCAAAGGTGAGGTATCCAAATGTCGCCGCAACGGTGTACATAAAAATGCATATGAGAAGGGCGAGGAAGGAGGAACGAACAAAAGTTTTAATATTTCTGTCTCGATAACAACTGTAAATTGGTATAGTGCTGACGTGACACTGATAGCCGAAGCATAAAGTTGGGACGACAGTGAATACGTCCACCCAGTGAGTTGGTTGGGTTTTAATTTCACCGGGAATGTACTTTCCACTAAGGTATTGGGTGATTATCAAGAAAGCGACGTAAAGTACAGCTATTACACCAACAGAACTGAAATTTAAACATTAATTATTATAATAATTTTTGATGCATTAAATAAAACTAAAAAATAATATTCTTTAAAATTTGTAGCGTTTGTATTTTGTGTTTAGGAATAAAGTGATTATTTTACCTGACATGTTTCAAAAAGTCAATTTTCTTTGGATAGCAAAATGGCAAAATAAAGAGGATTGCTCCTGTAACCGTAGTAAAATTCCGACTGAGGTACCACGTGTGACAAAAGTAGTGCCCAAAAATAGAGGTAAAAACTTGATCAAATTGGTCTCCCATAATAATCAAAAATGTGGTACACGTTCCGAAGCAATAGAGTACAATGCAGCAAGCTATTATCCGTTCCGCTTTCCGCCCAAACATGAAGGACACAATGTCTTGGTAGGTTCTAGCTTTGCTAAAATCAGAGCAGTAGGCAAGGGTCACGAGTGAAGGATAGATGAAAAGGAGAAGTACCTAAAATTTAAAAACCAAAACGAATTTTAATACTTTTGAAAACATTCTCAAATAATTAATCTTAGATTAGTTTACTTACTATTTGAACCAAATTCGCCGTCATAACCCCACCAGCCTCATGAAAAGCGGAAGGGAAATTGAGGAGACCCGCTCCCAACGCCGCGTTCACAATCATCAATGCTCCTGCTAATGTTCCAGTACTACCGCCTCCATCTTCTGCCGTGGTGTAAATAGCAGTACTCCTGTGCAGTGTACCCATGTGGGAAGCAGTGTACATCATGGAATTTGGGGGCATCATACTATTCCCGTGTCTCTCTGTGTTGATGGTGGTCACAGAAGGTCCATTCATTGCGGTGGAGGGACCATCATGAAAATTTTGACTGCGAAGAAGATTCCCTTCTCTCTGGAACGCGGTGGACATGTTGCTAATATCAGGAAGTGCACCTACGCTCTAAAAATGGCGTCGACATTTCATAAATGTTTTGTAGTATAATTTTAAATAATAAATATATTATTGTTATTAAACAGATAAATAAACAATTAAAACTTAAAAAAATTCGTACTTCGTTCATTTCCGAGTTGAAGGTGTCATCAAGCAGGGGTTGCTTGTCTTCCCTTCTGGATGACATGACTGCAGATTAATGTGACTAATTTTACACCAGAAACTAAAAAAAAATCACAAAAAACCAAAAATTTCTTATTTATTTTTAATTATCCGGACTCTCCGGACGGCTGCCTCTGCTGGA
Organism: Paronellides praefectus; assembly: GCA_027744595.1. Classification (NCBI taxonomy): domain Eukaryota; kingdom Metazoa; phylum Arthropoda; class Collembola; order Entomobryomorpha; family Paronellidae; genus Paronellides; species Paronellides praefectus. Next base: position 2,667 of record JAITYZ010003617.1, read on the forward strand.
CTGCTTGACTTGGGTGTGGTGTGGTACTGATGATCATGGAATTGAGCAAAAGTAACGCTTTTGCAAATTCATTTCTTCAATCGATACCATGCAGAAAATATGATACATTTGCAATGACTAATGAGTGACTATTATAAAATGATGAGAAGTTAGAGGTTGAAGGCCGGGTTTGTTGTTTAATAAACATTACTGCAATGGAATTCCGTCTTCTTCCCAATGTTTATGGAGGTAGGTATATGTAAATGACGGATAAGCTTGAAAAACAAATATCTTCTTACTATAAATATGTGATAGTGATATAATATGTATATAATATCTTACTTCTTAATACTTGTCTACATGACTTGGATATATTCTCGTTATATGCTTCTTTCTTTTATTTTTTTGGTGAAATTCAATGATAACCTCTGCACTCTTTTCCATTTCGCTTGGCGATGAAGCACTTTTGATTACAGAGAGAGAGACGAGCTTGCTTCTTGCTTGGCGTGAATAGGAGTAGGTCAATGTTTTGACGAAATCATGATATCATTAGGAAAACTTGACTACGGCGATTTAATTGAGAAGAGTGTCATTAAAAAATGTTCATCAACCTAAACCCATACAATCATATTCGTACATCATAAAATGAAATAAAATAATAATAATTAATAATTATTGTGTGCTCTAATTTTTCAAACATCACCATTTATCTCAATTATTTCAATTCAATATATAGTGCGTAATAAGCACTGCTTATTGTACTTCTTACTGGGATATGGATATGAAATTCATCATAAAAATATATTAAATTAATATTGTTAATTGTAACATAGTCATACTCATCATACACACCTTGTTAGCAGACATGAAGATTTTTATGATATATCCCTTTCGAGTTGTTTCAAGTTAATTATTAAGCACAGAAGCCAATGACTTTAATTATTCAGTCGTCTGCATCTGTCTGCCTGTCTAAGAAATGTATTGTCATGATGACTGCTTCTGCTTGGTTACACCGTTGTTGCGTTGTCGTTTACCCACTGAAATGATGCAACTGTGATATTTGATGTTCAACTTTTATGCTGGCTTGTTTTACATGCAATATCTCCCATTTACGAAAACTTGCCTTTGCTTTGGCTTTGGTGTCCAAAGTTTGGACTCCAAACAGACCATTCAAAGGCACACGGCCAAGGTACACTATATACTCAAGACCAATCTATACCATCTGCCTAATTTTAATTTTTTACTCATTTTATTACACGTGGATTATCCATTTCATGATCAAAAGTTAAGTATATCTTATAAAAAAACATGTATTTAAAGTTTAAACTGTTTGCGTGAAAAAATGTGTTTTTGTTTTTCTTCATTGTTTGTAAAAGATTGGGAACGAAATTCCATCCATGGGAAAGTTTATTTACGTATTTGTGTAAACATGTAAACCACCTAAAGAAAGGAATGCCTAATTAATTAAGATTATTAATATGCATGATCAACGATCATATTATATTATTATAGTGGCTAATCGTGTTTATGGTACACCACTGGTGTAACACCATTAAAGTTCACCAGAAGAAGAGTATACACCAAAGCAGGAAAAAAGAAGAAAAAATTGCTATTACAGTTGTTCAAGTTTTCAGCCAAGAAAGAGTAAGCTAGTAGATGTGTAGAGTTCATCCCAAAGCTCATTAACCTTCACACTTTACACTATCAATAAAAAACAAACTCAACCGCAGATTTTTTTGCGACAGAATGCATGGAATATTCCACAAGAACAAGAACATAGACTGCTAGCGATTCTTATAATATTTTTTATCACCTTTTGCGATGATGATGGTGAGAATAATTATATTATTTTTGCTGGCGACATAAAATATAAAATCAATTAATGTTCATTTATATAAAAAACGATAAAATATTAATATTTTATACCTAAGATCAGTCCGTATTCAAAAAGCAGATTATTTTTCAACATTTTTACAGTTTATTTAATGTCGCACTTAGTCTTGCTTATTTTCCAAATGTTTCTGATTCTAACTTTCAAATTAAAAGTCAAAACAGTCAAATATGCTTATATCAAAATGTAATTTAAAAAAATCTAATTTATTTCATTTAAAACACGGAACAATCACAATTACACATTATTAATGTGACATTAACATGATCATCTGCATTTATTAACATGTATAACCAAATTAGACAATTCCATTAAAACAATGCTGCAATTCTTCATTCTTGCTTACAAAAAAACTCTCCCTACCCCAAGTCTCCAAAAGTACACCTTTTTTCATGTTTGACAAGATGCCGTCTTCTTCTAAACCCTTCTCCACAGCCCTTGGAACAAATAAACGAATTATCTGGGTTATGAATCTCCATATGCATAGTAACGCAATTTCTTGTTTTAAAGCCTTTTTGACAAACAGTACATTTAAATAATCGCTGCGCAGCCATCTCACTATGTACCGTGATCATGTGCCTCTTTTTAAACGCAGATGTTTTAAAAACTTTGCCACAAATGTAACACGGGATATTTTGAGGTGCTTTACTAATTTTAACTTCCGTTGTACTAAAACAAGACCTCTTATGTTGCCTAAAACTATGTTTCGCCAACACTTTTCCACAATCCGGGCATTGCACTTTTTCTCGCTCTTCGTCAGGTAAATGGGTTTCGTTATGCAAATCCAGGTCATGCTGTCGTTTCAAATATTTACCACAAATGGAGCAAATGAATTCCCCAGCAGGACCTCCTGCATTAGGCCTCTTGATCCCCTCCCGCCGTTCACGCTCCACTTTCTCCTTTTCGCTTAAATGCGTCCATTCATGTGCAAGCAATGTTCTTCGGCGCTCCAGTGGCCTGCCACACACTTCACATTTGAATTCTCCTTGGTGTGCCTTCAGGTGCTCTCCAAAGTGCTTAAAACTTGTGAAAACCTTGGGGCAATGGAAACACCGTATGACTTGCAAGTGTCTTCCTGCAACATGTTCCCACATACTTCTGTCCATGTAAGCTTCACTTTTCCTAGTTTGTCCCTGGGGTTCCGACTGATGTCCACAGAGGCTACACTCCAACATTTTTAGCTTATCGTTAATGGTGATTTCGATTCCGCCAATGGTCACAGTCCCATTCTTCTCGTTATATTCCCATAAATACTGACTTTTCAATTTAAAATGGTAAGAAGTGTCCGGCTCTGATTCCTTATTTTTATGTTTAGCGTAGTAAGCCTTTGATCTCAGCATTCTTTTAAGCAAGCTCTTCCGAAATGTGGAGAATTTGTTGAATCCTTTAAAAATCTTAGAAAGATTCTTGGTCCCTTGTACAAGGGCTACTGATGGAGGTGGACTACAACTCCTATCAGATCCAGAACAGTTGTTGGCAAAATTGTCATCATTAGCAGCGTCTGGTTCAAATTCAGGGCCCTCGTTGTCGTCATGGTTTGTTTCAGCGTCAGAATGAAAATCCCCTTCAACTTGAGCATGGTACTCTACTTTAACCTGAAAGTACGGTTCGTCATCATTTTCCAACACCATCATATCATCAGGAAGAATTGCGGGTACCTCAGCTTGAGTAACTTTCTTCAGTCTAGGACGACGAGATCTTGACCCTGCTGAATCATTAGTCGGGGGATTAAGAGTAACTCTCGCATTTAACTCCTGTGTGTACTCTTTCAGGTCATCAGCCACTGAAATAGAATAATCCCTATATTAATTAAAGTAAAATTTTAATAAATAATGTTGTAAATTAGGTTTATTTCACTCACTATGTAAAACAGCTTTCCTAAATAGAACCGCATCCTTAACATTCATCCTTTCTTTCGCCTTCGATATCCTTCTGGGACCCCCATTTTCGTTTCCTTTGCAACAAGCCTCAATAGATGATCCATCAGTCCGTTTAATGCGTTCCTTGACACAATTTAATTTCTCGCAGTATGCATCCGTTTTTGATTTCAAATCTCTCAACGCCTTGACCACTTTCAATTGAAGGGATATCACGTAAGATTCTAGCAAATCAACTTGTGTCCTCTCATTTGCAGCCAAAGTTATACATTCCATGCACTCTGAACAAACTGAAATTAATGGCAACTTATCTTGCAACGTTTTCAAAAGGGCATCGGTGGAAAATCCAACGTTCATTGTCGAGGAATTGGCCTTTTCCACTTGTTCACAAAACATTTGAAAGTTTGGGCCATCCTCATCCTGGAAGATAGGCTGATCGACAAATTGTGTGTAGGACACACAGCAAATTATGCATAATGAGTTGGTTGAATTGTTCTCCATTTTGTGACAAAATTAATCGATGAACCATTAATATTAATTAGATAAATATCGCCAGAAACACACCTTACTAAAAAAAACAAGAATTATTCTTTTCTTTTGACAAAAAACAACAAAAATTTGTTCATCATGCTTTGTTTGTGTTTTTTGTGTACAGCAGCAGTGATATCAGCTGAGATACTTTGTTGTTTGCTGATAGCTTGCAATCGCTTCGCTGGGAAAAATCATGTGTTTTTTTTACAAACATGAAATTATAAATGAAACTATTTGTAAATAGAAGCATTAATTATTGAATTGATTGATCATCTTTTAAAAATGTAATAACATTAATGCTTATAAAAACTATATAACATTATAACGGGATCGGTCAGTGCATGTCAAAGGGGACACTGGGGCAATGTGGTGTTAATCGTTTCCTGGGGATGGGGTACACCGCTGTACACTTAAAATTGGCAAACGAAAAACATCATTTTCACAAATTATAGTTGAATTTTTTCTAATGATTATCAACTTTTCGTGTTCACAAAGGTTTCTTATTACACAAAATGGATAAAAAACATAGTTGCTCAATTCATTCAAAAGAAATTTATTGAATAAAGAAACATAAATTATAAATTATTCATCACATTTTTATTTTTAGCCATATTAATTATGACTAATTATACTACAATGGGTTAATGGCTAATGGAATGTATAGCTTTTAATAAATATATTCAGTACAAAATATAAATCAATTTGTTTAAAAGCATCTTGAAAAAAAATTCTACAAAAGTTAAACTTCTTTAGGTCCACCTAGACGGACAGACAAGACATGTTTATTTCTCATTACGTTGAACCCTAATTTAATTTTTTTAAACGAATATAAGTCAATTCAAACATGATAATAGTTCTGAACCAGGAAATGGATGTAGTCACACGGTAAATTTAATTAATTTCAAATTAATGTAATACCTACCCGTTAATTCTGATTGGGTTATTAATAATAACTTATCATGTTGGTTGTAACCCAAATTGTTTTTTTTTAAACATAACGAAATGATTAGTTCCACGCTCCAGTTTGATAATTAGTATTTTAGCACATGACATTAGTATTTAGAAGGTTTAATGGTATATATAAATTGCTCAAATTTTTTAATTATATGCTCGTAAAAGTAATAAGCCTGAGCGAGGGCTCATACACAAATGATGTCACATACAAAAATAAAAATCATAACGCACAAGTATTTTAAACATTTATTATAAGCAGAGGCGAACCTCGTGAAACTCATTTGGAGTACAAGTTGCATGACCGAACCACACTAATTAGGAAACTGAAACGGCCAGGTAAACATGAAGTTTAGAAAAGTGTGCGTAGGCGGTAGCAAACTTCTTTTAAATAGTCAAATATAACGTATAATTTAACGATATTCATCTGTTATTGCTATTATACCCATATTTCATAAATACACTCTCAAGCCATCCATCATTTATGACTTGTATTTGATCTGTAAACACGTCATAATATGACGTTTCTCGTTTTTAGTCTAGGAAACATCAAATAAATTAATAAAAAATATGTAAACCATATCCTGAACAAAATGAAAAACGAAAGTTTAATACGTATGGGCGGAACGTCATCTAAAAACCAACTTTTAAATGTTGTAAAAATATGTTCAACGAATTCATTTTTTAGTATAAATATTTAATATCATGATGATGACATTTTCCTGACATGATGACTGATGACATGGATAAAAATGTACATGTTTTAGGAGGTGGTGCGGTAGTAGTGGTAACGACCACAAGTGTGAAAATCTGTATATTAAAAAAAGACTTGAAGGTTAAAAATAATTGTAAAACTAATTTTCACGTCACTGGTAATCCTAATCAAATCACAATGCCCCGCATAGTAGGTAATCATCATCCTCTAACTCTTACATGGCGACTCACCATTTGCATTACAATTATGCGTGAGTGAACTCTGGAGAGTGACCGATTACTATAGCTTAATGGGATTAAATTTCCGGCTAAAACTGGACCATGTTATTTGTTATTTTCAAATTATATAGTTTTAAAACCAAAAACATAAGCTGAACCATTTGAGTATAATCACTACATGATTTGTATAATGATTTAAATGACCCCACGAACAATTCATAACGACACGTGTTGAGAAACATTAAGTATAAGAAATGGGAATAGCCGCTTCCAAGTATAATGGAATTAAAGCACACAAAAGTGATAGTTAAGCGAATAGTGAACCGATAGTCGTCTTATTGCATTGTTTATTTATAACGAGACGACATGCAATATTATTACTAAATAATACTAAATATAGTTGTTATTCATACATCTCACAAGTTTCTCTTTTAACTTTTAACGATAGATATGATAATCACTAATGATGATGTTTTCAAATGAGGATGTATATTGGATGATTAGGTATCATATATAATAATAATATGATTGTGTTAATAGTCAGCAAATGCAAGCAAATACTCTGTAAGTGTGCGTATGTATTTACTCGTGTGTAGTAATTAAGCAGAAAGATATTAATAATCTGTAAAAAAAAATATTTTTCGGTTTATGATTTAATATTCCCCAAACTATGCAAAGCCAACATTAAGTATGTAGTGTGCTTACAATAATAAGTTAATAAACAAGCACCAAAAGGTGATTATAGATTTATTACTTCTGGATGGGTTGACCATTATCTGCCTTTCTCATGTTCATCTCAATTTTACTCTTTTGATGTGTCAGTCAAGTTCACCATCTAAAGTAGGGAGCCCCCGGCAATAGAATCGGTTTACTTGGATTAAGCCATCCAACCTCGTAGGTTCATAATATTCGTCTTGACTTTGTTCCTTGCAAAACAAATCCCCTTTCAAAATCTAGGTTTTTTGTAGTCATGGCGACCGCAGTTTCGCCACTTGTTATTGATGTCCATGGTAATCTTACTGAAGAACTTCACCATAATGTTACCAGCCAACATCAAATTCTTGAGGGCGGATTTCTCACGGGTAGAAATCCCTTTGAATTTATTGCGGCTGTCCCACTTTCCACCTTTATCATTCAATTGGTGGTTATTGTCACAATGTCAAGGTACTACATATTAAAAAATGTATTTATTATTTTAAAAAAAATATACCCATTTGTAATAGGCCATTACTTATATTGGCCTGGTAGTGCCACTCGAGTGTATATGCGTCTGTGATGTTTTATTGTTGGAAATCAACTATTTTGGTCATTATGAAAGATATAAACAAATCAGTTTTAATCAACTTTAATAGGTTAGTCAAGCTTATCCTGTCTCCAATAAAGCAGCCAGGTAAGTTTCACTATAGCATTTCAATATAATAGAACACATAAAATTAATTAGCATTGTTTTTAAATACATTGTGGTATCTCTAAATTTATACTTTTTTGTTTTAATTTAAAGCGGTCATTGCCGAAATCATTTCTGGAATTCTCCTCGGTCCCACTGCCATGGGTCATATTCCCGGCTTTACTTCCTCCGTTTTCCCTGTCCCCTCTCTCCCTTTCTTAAATCTCATGTCAAACTTTGGACTAGTCCTTTTCCTTTTCCTGGTCGGTTTAGAACTTGACCCTGGAATGCTCCGCAAAAGCATTACCAAATCCTTTGCCATCTCCCTTGCAGGAATGGTGCTCCCATTTATTCTGGGATGCGGTACCTCATACATTCTCTACCAATACGTTGAGCCAGCCTCCCATCGCGAAAAGAGCTTCATGAGCTATCAACGTCTTGGTGTTTGTTAGCTTTAGTCATTTCCATAATTCATGCCAATTCAAATTTAACGGCTTTGTATGTGTTTCTCATGGGGTTGGGATACTCGCTACTTTTGGTTCTCGTTGTGCGACCAATTTTCGTGTGGTGTCTTCGGAGAGCTGGTGCTTTTAGTCAGGAAACGCCGCCTCAAGCTAGTATGTTTGCTGCTTTGATGCTTGTATTCATCTCAGCGTTTATCACGGACGCCATTGGAATACACGCAATTTTCGGTGGATTCATTGCTGGTATCATCATGCCCCACGAAAACGGTAAACATAAATAATTAACTTAATGGGAACCAGAACAGAAATATTTTATAACTAAAACTTGAATCAAATACATATAAATATATTCTGATAAAACTTTTAATTATAAATTATACCCGTGGAAAAAGGTTTCGCATACCACATAACGGAAAAATTAGAGGATATCGTCCAGATCCTGTTTTTGCCTCTGTACTTTGCATTGTCTGGTCTCAAAACAAAAATTGGCACATTAAATGACCCACTATCCTGGAGTATTGTAGTTCTCGTCATTTTCGCCGCCTGCTTTGGTAAATAAAAAAAACGCCATTAAATAAAACAAAATTGATTTTTTTAAACCCGAAAATTTATAGGAAAAATCATGGGATGCACTATGGCTGCTAGAATGACAAAAATGAGTTGGCGAGAAAGTTTCACTGTTGGAACACTGATGAATTGCAAGGGACTGGTGGAATTGATTGTGTTGAATTTGGGATACGACTCTGGAGGTAAAAAAAACCATACAAGGAACTGTATTGTTTTAAAGTGAAAGCGACACTGGCTGCCAAATTACTAATTACAAATTTTTTTTATTGTTGAATTTTTTTATACGAAAATTTAGTTATCTCGGATAAAACTTTTGCTATAATGGTTATTATGGCTCTAGTGACTACGTTTATAACGGTGCCAATAGTAAGCTATATTTATCCTCCCGAATATCACGCCGCGAATAACGAAGAACAAGTGGATGGAGCCCATGGTAAAAAAGGAAAGATTGAAGAATCCAGCTTACTTGTCAGTGTCAATAGAGTGGAACAAGTTGGTCCAATGCTAAGCGTGGTCAATTTACTACAGCATCAAATGAATCATGTGAAAATGGCCAACAATGATAAACTTAGGAAGAGTTCCAAAGATTCCAATAAAAGCTTTTCGTCGTTGGCGGATCTAATTCATGTAAATCCTGGAGGAAAGTCAAGAAAGGAGAGTGGTGCGCCTGGAGTAATGATTAATGTTTTAAGGTTGATCGAGTTGACGGACCGAGACTCTTCTGTGATGTTATCAGCAAATGCAAGTGCTTTGGCAAATGATCCAATTACCAAGTTGCTCAAGACGTTTTGCGGGGTGACCAATCAAGCAAATCATGTCGAGGGAATAATAAAGGTCGTCACGATGCAAATGTTTGGCAGAGTCCTTGCCAGAGTTGGGGATGAGGCTAATGCTCAGTATATTTTGGTTCCTTGGTCGGGATCCGGAAGTATTGTGGAGGATAGACCAGTGAGACGCACGAGCGCCCCAATCAGAAGATTTTCTATCCACACTGCCAATCAGCATTCCCAATTTTTACACGATTTGTTAATGGAGACAAAAAGAAGCGTTTTGATGTTTGTGGACCGAGGTGGACCTGTGATTAATGTGGATGGAAGGATACAAATCCCTGCTGACGTAGGGAGGAAAATCATTTATGTGCCATTTTTTGGAGGTGAGGATGATAGGGAGGCGTTACATATAGCGATGGGATTAAGGGACCTGGCTAATGTCAAGGTTAGGGTGATTCGGTACAAAAATTTCTCACAAGGGGCGGAGCAATGGGAGTCACTCTGCACAGAGGGAGCTGGTGACGAAACACTTGGTACGGTACCCCAACAAGTAGCTATTCAAGTAGATAATAAGGACGATGAGTTGATTAAAAACTACTTTGGAGACGGGGTCAACAAGAATGTTGACTTTGATGAGGATAAATTGCAATTTACGGAGGTAGAATGTAGCAACCCTGTTACCCAAGCATTGAAACAATTGGGTGAGTTGGCGGGGTCCGACCTGTTATTACTTGGCAGGAACAGTTTAAAGCTTGGAGGAGATGCAGCCGAAATTCAGCACAGAATGGAAGATGGGGAGAGGAGAAGGGTTTTGGGAGAATTTGCAGAGGCTTCCTTAGTTTCTGAGTGTGCTGCTAGTTTACTTGTTGTGCACTCGGGTCGACAAAAATAAAAACAAAATTTTCAATTTAGCAGAGTTATACTTTAATTACAATTGTAAAAATATAATTACAAGGTGAATAAAAATTGAGTAACAAAATAAAATAAATCATTTCATTCATAAAATTCCTTCAAAACCATTTATCCAGGTGGGTGACTAAAAAACAGCCAACTAAATCGGTTCATCCTCTGCAAAAGATTCATTACTCCTTAGTTACCTGTAATATTAATTAATAAAACATTGCATTAATTTATGCATAATACTCAAGTGTACACATTAAACATTTATAATAGTATACAGTGATATCATCCTACATTTTACGCCTCTTTTCCAATTTAGTTCCCAATCCAGGTTATACAAGTGGTACATCCCTGCTGTTTTACGTTTCCAACCGGAACAATAGCCCATCCTGCATCTAGAATTAACCATTTAAAATAATTTCCAGTTATAATTACAATAGGTAACAATGTATGCTACGATAAAAAACATTATGGAATTTTGAAGTTGTATTTTTTTACTCGCCTTTTTTATATGTTGCATTGCATAGTATGTGAAATGCACAATGTGAAACTAAACTTATTGTCGTTTTTACAATATTACGATAACTAGGTTGATTATGATTTTTTTATTTTTTTATTTAAAAAATCCACTAAATGAAAAAAGTCACTGCATTTACAAATGCACAAAAATTGAAAAGCTGGTAGTTGAGATATCTCAAATTAATCTGAAGATCGCTTGTTGTAGGGTCTAGGCAAATCCTGCACGCCTTCGTGCTCATGTCTCGTGTTAACATGGGACCTGAGAACATGTCGATACCGAAATCTTTCATTACACACCGGACAATTGTAAGGTTTTTCACCAGTATGCGTTCTAGAATGAACTTGAAGGGCCTGCTTGGTCGAATAAGTTTTTGAACATGTGGAGCACTGAAACCGATTTGCACTGCTAGTGTCGCCATTATTTGCACGATCCCTCTTTACTTCTTTTTGCTGAATACTATCATCATCATCATCCTCATCATCATCTTCATTATTACTTGGGCGACGTCGATGGTGATAAGGCCTTGGAACATCCTGAACTCCTTCCTCCTTATGTTTCTGATTGACATGTGTCCTTAAAACATGTCGATACCTGAACTGCTCCCCACATACCTTACAAGGGAAGGGTTTTTCTCCTGTATGGGTCCTGGTATGAACTTGAAGGGCCTGCTTGCTCGCAAACACTTTGTTACATTCTGAACACAAAAAGTGGGCATTTTTCAAATCCTTCGGACGACTCTGATGTTGATGATGAGTGCTGTCCCCATGTAAATTTTTGGTGTAAGGTCTAGGCACATCCATAACTCCCTCTTGTTCATGCTTCTTGTTGATATGCCATCGAAGAACGTGTCGATAAGCAAAACGCTCCCCACATGTGTCACACCCGTATGGCTTTTCACCCGTATGGGTTCTCATGTGAACTTGTAAGGACTGTTTTGTAGAGCACTTGCGAAAACATACAGTGCATTCAAACCGCCAATTTTTAGGATCCTTGTGGAACTCATAGTGCAGATCAAGCAGGGATTGGATGGGAAACTGTTTTCCACACTGGTCGCACACATAGTTCCCTTCCGGCGGCTGAGTTCCTGGCCCCATGTGGCATCTCATGTGTTTGTTAAAATCCGTCCGTGACTTTAATTCTTCTCCGCAAACCTGACATGTTGTCCCCGCACAATAGCCTTGTCCGTCACTGTGCATTTCCATGTGGCTTCTTAGTCCCATCTCCCCAGTACAATGCGTTCCACAAATGGGACAAATCATTGGAGTCCCTGAATATTTATCCCCGTTATGAGAATGTGTCATGTGATAATCCATGTCTGAAGTATTTTCAAATTTCAAACCGCAACCTTCCACGTCGCAAGTGCCTATCCAGAAAAATGTGTGCCTCATCTCGCAAGCGTCACGACGATGAACCCACAGCCTTTTCAGGTAGCAAAACTGCTTTCCACAGTCCTTGCACGTGGAAGTCTTTTTATTTTTCTTGGTCTTCACAGGAGCTCCATGCAAGGCTTCTTTGTGGCGGGTTAACT
>JAITYZ010003618.1:0-12486 GCA_027744595.1 Paronellides praefectus
TTTAAAAATTCTGTAACTCGTAAATTTGTAAGATATTTTCATGTTAGTTTTATAGTTGGCTAATATAATAAATTAGCGAAGACGGAAAGATACCTCGTTAAAACAAATTTAAATCAAGTTGGTTTTGATCATACTTGAAATCTAATCGTAACAAAATGCTATCATTTATCCAAAGAAATCAATATACATTTCTTATTTGATCCTCTTTGATTGTTTTTGAACTGCCAAGTTATCTTTAAGAATAATTGGGATTTCCTGTTTGCGTACAGAATCACCGTCATCATAAACAAAGATAAAAGAAGCACGAAAAGGAAACTTAATTTTACCTTTTATTTTTGTAGCATTGGGGCCATCCACGAGGAGCGCATGTTCAAATAACTAATCAAATCAAGTACTTTGAGTGCTTCATGCATCATCTCCAAACACCTTTATTCACACATTGAAAAACGCTTTTCTAAGGAACTGCTTACAAACCTATAATCGTGGGGGAAAGGAGCATCTGCTCAATCCTTTTTGTGAAGATACTATGAAATGCCTTTGTTTTATGTTGACTTGTTGTTTTGGGGATATTCACAAATTAAAAAGTTTAATTCCATCAAGTAACCCCTAGCAAGTTGCTCCCTATGTTATAGTCACAAGAGTAATGTTCCATTGTGAGAATAATCCAGAAACCTTATTTCTGATCATACGGCAGTGAAATATGAATACTCCCATACCAAATCATGCATGCATCAATGACAATGATGAATTGTCAGTGACAATCAGTCATCCCCATTTTCAACTGATTTAATTTATGATCCGTGGATTTTTTATGAAACTTATCAGACTGGTTACGTATTTTTATCTTCAATTTATAGACAAATTTGTCATACATAAATTAATAGCATACATTATGTATGAGAATGATTGTGGATAAGAAAATATTCAGTTCAAGTACAACAAGCGTACTGATCCTAGAAAGATAACTAGCATGATCCAAATCCGGCACTAAATAAGGTCACATTGGGGATGGTGACATTTTTGTCATGATGTATTTTCGAGAACTGGCAGTAGAGTCTTGCAAAATTTTACGGTAGACACTGTGATCAGCTGTCAAAAGCTCAACCTAATATAAAAATCGGGTTTTAGTAATTTTGTTGGAACCAAGGATAGTCAATATGCACTACTATTTGCAAGATACATAATAATATGTTGTATGTGGTGCTATATACTTCAAGTTATTATCAGTTTGTAATATATTCTAGTGCTATGCTTGTTGGTAGCAATACAAAAGAAGCCTTCCGTTTGGAATCAATCCACTTACTGAGCTAGACAAAGTGCATGCCACATCTGCGTATCCATACTCAACAGACTCAACTCCACCAAGCAAATGTATTACCACGTATTATACTACAGTATATACAGTTTTTCGATTATAATTCACGATCGATAACCTGTTATCAAAAATGAAATCAAATGGGAGAATGCTGGTTGCAAATTTGATTTTGCATAAGCATTTTTTTGTTTTCAGTGGTGGTGGTGGGATGGTGCGCCATCTCTCCCATACCGTCCTGCACAAAGTCATATTTTATATGAAATAAAATATTTGGTGAGTGCATTTTTGTGCTAGGAGGAGTGAGAGAGGTAATAGCCTTACATGTGGTAAGGTATTGACAGGAATAGCCATATGGCTTTATTTTCTTTTTATTTTTGTATGCTTCCTCCCTACACACTTAAAAGTGAATAGAAAGGAAGCTTAATGCTTTACATTGGCAAAAATCACTTTGCTCGTAAAGTTTGCCGAGTGTTGACGAGAACTTTTTTTTATATAAAAATATTTGCAATGGTAAGGGTTATGTAACTTGCATAACAAAATACATATATATATATATATAGTCATCGTCATCATAATCAAAATCATCATTGTGTGTTTGTTCTTTGTTGCAGTGTACTTTTTTTGACTGCAAAAGTTGTGTCATGATGGATGGATGCATTTGGCTTATCCCACATCCCGGTGCGCCCGGATTTTGCCAAAACGAAGATGAAATGAGTGGTGATTTTTTCCGGGTAAGTTTTATTTTTATTTAAAATAGTGCATGCAACATTTAGATGTATTTTAATGTGTATTTTTTCTCGTTTTTAGTTCATTACGAGCGGTCCAAAGGCGGATGAAATGTGTCCATCTCCACCACCATCAACCACTGAAGAACCAACAGCATTCGCTGCCTTTGGAAATGCGGACGGTAAATTGGCAAATATTATTACCAAACATGCACTTAAACTAAACCTGATAATAAATATAAACTAATGATGCTTTTGTATTTATAAACAGCCCCATATTTTGGACTATTTTTCTTTCTCTTCTTGGTAATGTTTGCCATTACCTGTGTTTGCTGCTGTGCCACGTTGATTGCTTGTTTGAAGTTTTTACGAGGAAGATTCGCTCGCCGACGACAAGCATTTGATCCAGCGCCACTCCCCATTGTGAATTTTAACAGGAATGATGATGACGAAAGTATGGAAATTCGGATGGAGGAGCTTCGCAATGAGGAAGTGGCTCAACAGGATCCTGTACCACAGCAGCAAACCCCTTTTGGTAAAAATCCCTTGCTATTCCCAATTGGTTCCCCCTTCATTGTTACCACAGTTTAATGGAAAAATTTGTTTATTTAGTTCTACGGAGAAGTACAAGACGTCGTCGAGCACCTCAGCGTTATTGTCATTAGTGTTTTTTTAATAATTGGCAGTAGTTTATTTAGTTTTGTAAATTTTAGTAGTCATTATAGCTTTAAGTATTATATATGTTCAAATATATATATGTGTTCAAAAAATGTGTTCATTTAATAAAAATAATTGGCATTGTATGATGTATGTATGTATATGTATAATTTTATTTTGCAAGCAGATGGCTAACAGGGGTGCGTAATTGTTTCTTTCATGGAAAAAAATATTTTATCTGGCATTCACGTTTGAGCATTACATACGAGCAGAATAAATATGGAGTTTGTCACGTCCATCAACCCCATGCACATACCTGAAGTAATAAACAGAGTTGCAAAGTACTGTAATTATTCAACTTTAAAAAACTTTAGACTTGTGTGTAGTGATTACAAGAAAGAGAGTCAAAAGTATTGGTACAAATTATTACCTGCTCAAGTTTTGTGCATATCAAAAGGAAAAAATTGCAAAATTGGAATTTCATATCGACAACTGCTAGAGAAAATTGACAAAAAGGAATGGCATTTTCGATTTAAAAAAATACGAGTGATTGACTGTCTAATAAGTGATGAGTATACCCCGTACCACAAATTGTGGGATCTCCTTAGATTACTTGGCGAGGATTTAACATACATTCATTTTGAGCATTGTTGTGTTGACATTGGTGTTATTAAGAAATTGGTGTTAAAATTTTTCCCCAATCTAGAAGTGTTAGCATTTGATTTAGACAGGAGTAGAAACCAACAGGATTGTATTATATTTGCTGCGGTGGATGAAGAGCACAAAGTTCTACGTGAGATAATCCTATACGGGAAAGTTTACTATTACGCAAATCTCCAATCTTATTTCCCAAAATCAAAAATAACTCAAGGTATTAACCTATAACCAAAATGGATCAACCAAACCCATTTCAAATATATGTTATTGTTCAGCATGTGGCTAAATATTGCGACTATGCAACACTTAAAAACTTTCGAGTAGTTTGTTCAGAATTCGAAAAAGCTAGCTTTGAACTTTTTAAGAAAGAACTAAGAACCAAAGTATTATGCATAACTCATCGCCGCTTTAAGGCGGGAGTATCTTATAGGGATTTGACGAAAGAGTTTAAAATTTCCAATAAATGGGACAATTGTTTTACAAAGATTCGAGTGATTGGATGTACAATAACTGACCAGTTTCGTCCATTCCATATTTTATGGAAACTTTTAGAAACGTTGGGTAGACGTGCAGAAGTGACATATCTTCATTTAAACTATTGTGCCGCTGATGTCATTGTAATGATAGCAGTTGGTGTGTATTTTGAAAGCTTGAAAACTTTTGCGTTTGATGTGAAGCGGGTGAGATGTAGTACAGCGCAATGGATTCCACCAGCGGCAGAAAGAGCAAAAGCTTGTGAATTCATGCATCCAAGTGTAGAGCATTTAATTATATATGGGACAAATGGAAAAGGATTTAACGGCAGTGATAATCTTTCCGACTACTATCCCAAGCGGAAGGTAATTATTATAATATTGCTAGACTGAGTGAAGAATACAGTATACTCATGTTATTGTGGTTTATAGCAGATTGAATACAAGCAGTATCCCTATTGAGTTGTTGTCCGAGTGGAAGATGAATGCTGAGCAAGGTAATTAAATTTGTTAATGTGTAATAATGAGATGAGAAATTGAGATGCTTTTCGCGACAAAATCCTTCAGTCGCATTTTATCTTTTCTCTTGTGGGCAGTGACAAAAATATAAAGTGTGAAAAATGCTAAAGTATATTGTTTTGAGTTCTTTGTGTTTGGCTGCCATTGCTCAACATGGTTAGTAATATATTTTATAAATTTTGAGTAGCTTTTTCTAAATTTGAAATTATTGTTTATTTCCAGGCGGATTTGGGAGTGCATCGTCATCCACTCGACAAAATGCACAAAGGCAACTTCATGAGTATTTAGCAGCATTGCCAAGAAAGACAACGACAAAATCTCCAGTTTTTATTCCTTCTCCTTCACCCTCCACAACGACATCAACCAGGCCCACTTCTGCCAGCACAACAACTACTACTTTAAAGCCAAGTTCCAGCACAAGCAAGCCAACTACTCCAAAGCCAACATTACCTCCATCTCCCCCTTCAACAACTACCCACTCGACTACTCCCATTACAACGACGTCTACTTTAAAACCCAGCACCAGCACAAGCAAGCAAACAACCCAAAAGCCAACATTACCATCCACTCTAATAACCACCATTTCACCAACCTTTTTCCCCACAATACTTTCAACACCAACACCAAGTATACCTACATTTCCCAGCACAACAAGCGTGCCTTTAAAGATAACAACGCCCATCACTACCATCACCACCACTA
The DNA here is from genome assembly GCA_027744595.1 of Paronellides praefectus. Lineage (NCBI taxonomy): Eukaryota > Metazoa > Arthropoda > Collembola > Entomobryomorpha > Paronellidae > Paronellides > Paronellides praefectus. Next base: position 5,049 of record JAITYZ010003618.1, read on the forward strand.
TTCATACAACAAAGGAAGCTGGCAAAAAGAAAAAAGATAGTGAGAAAGCGCTTACCAAAAATGTCCCCACCACTAGCACCATCACCAAAAAGCCGCAAGTCACGCACGCTAAGCCACCTACTGTTTTAAAAGTATACACTTACACTGCTCCTATACAACCCACCGCCCCCACCCAAGTTGAAACTCAGCTAAAGAAACCAAACAAAGAAGTAGCACCCACTACCGCACCAAAAAAAATGCCAAAATGCTCAGCTCCAGTTCCCCTTTATGGCGACGCAAAGCCAATTTTTCTGTCTCTGCCTTATCTTTATTCTTGTAATGTGAGTGCTGTATGCATTATAAATCCATTTATATTGCGTGATGAGATGATAAGGATGATGATATTATTTTCACTTTCTGTTGTTGCAGCAAACAAAAGAAGACCAAATACTTATTAAATATTCGTCGGCACTTTGCACGTTAGATCAACTCTCTGACAGGTTTGGTATATTGAATTTTGATGATGCAGACCAGGCCTATTTTCTTCTCAACCCTGCACGAAAGTTCCCGAATGCGTGCAAGGCAATACAACTTTACAAACACAAATGTCGCATTAGTGTCGGAAACGAAAAACGGGTAAAAAAGTTCCGTGGGGGATTTTTTAATGGGCCTAACAGTGAAATGTTTTCCGGGATTGAGTCATCTTTTAAATGCAAGAATGTAAATGATTACTGGTTACCTTTGTATTTTCATGTTGCATTTGCGAAGCATTTTGGTTTTGCTTTTGTTGATAATTATTATTCGTTTTTTTATTTAGCATCGAAGAGAAAAGCCTGTTTTTCGTATTGCAAGAATCCTCTGTTATGCGCTTGAAACCTTTAATGATTTGAGACAAACAAGGGTTTTGAATCAATGGGACTTTGCCTTTGGCTTACTAAACATCAGCCAAAAGTATGCATCAAAGTGTTATATACTAAATTACAAAAAAATGCACTGTTACAAAAAAGTTAAGAAAGATTTTTAATTCATTATTTTATTGCTCATTATTAAAAGTTATTACAAAGTTGTCACTTGACATATAGCTGTAGAAAATCTTAAAAAAAGGTTTAGCATTTTATTATTTCTATTTTTACTCAATAAAAGTTATTACAAGTTTCACTTATTAAATAGCAATCTAAATGTTTGTTAAAAAGTTTAGCAGTTTTTATTCTTATTGTTTTTCAATAAAAGTTATTACAATTTTGTCATTTAGAAAATAGCAGTTGGAAATATAAAAAACACTTATTTCTTAATTTTATACAATGACAATGTCAATGTAACTACATATTTACTCAATACTTTACTCAATACAAGTTTTTTACCATTATAACAATAAAAGGTTTTTACCTGTTTTACTTTTAATAAATTGCGTGTGTAAAAAATTATTTTTTACCAGATGGATGAATGGAAAACGAAAGAGATGGATTTCATATTTGTAGGTTTAAGCATGTGATATACAATACATAAGTTAGGTGTAAAGAAAAACTTTTTATTAATATTTTTTGCCATCTGTCATAAAACTAACCGACCACCTTAATTTATTCACCAATCTTGTGACATAAGAGAAAAGGGTGGTTGCGTGCAAAAACCAAAAAAAAAGAAATTGCAAACTCTATATACAAATGTACAATATATTATAATATGCCTACATTTCAACGCATTTTTGACTACAGCTTATCATTGAATCTATAGTTTGACGATACAATAAAATGCTTTCCACAGAATTGCCAAATGGCACACTCCCATCAAACACACAGTCGTTTACATTTTGAATAAATGACTCAATCTTGTTGCTACACAGCCAAAAACATTTAAAACAATTTTGTGCACTAGCGTGCTTACAATATTTTATCTGCTCACGAATAAATTTATCAATCCATGTTACGACTAAAACAAGTTTTAATGTTTTTACCTTACTCAATGTGTCATCGTTTCTTTTTTTTAGCATTAAATACAAATGTCTGCCTAGCTTTTTTATACAAACTCTACACAAAGTATGCTCATAGTTACATTTATACCAAATTTCCTTATTCAATAAATAATAAACGTTGTCGTGCAATTTTAGATTAAAATCAACCCCCATAGTTTTTGTTAAGCAAACATTTGGCTTTGCAGTTAAGCCAAACACGACTCATTTCATTTTCAAAAAACTCGAAATTGCTGTGAAAAGATGGGAGTGGACTCCATACTTTTGATAGTGTATATTTAATATACTCGATTGTTAAGCATTTCCAATTACTTGTACAGTGAAAACATTGGGTAGCATGGATAATACTAACATGATCACCCCCCTCTGCTATACACATATTAAACCTAAATTTTATATTTTTGTACAGTGCATGTACAATAATTGTAAACAAAACCTTGTCTTCTTTTTCAAAATGCCCTGGTGTTGCTCCAATTTTGAAATTTTGACTTATTAAACAACATTTTATGTCTTGTAATTTCGTATCTTGAATAGGGCAAAACACACCCATTTTACTAATCTAATCATCACTATCATCACTAGGAAAATCTTGTGTTGGCAAGCAACCTTGATTGCATGCAAAGAGTAAACCAATTAGATGATGATATACGTAGCTAAAACATAATCCAAATGAAAACACTGGATGCCATACTTGGTTATGAATCATGTTCATCAAACTGTCAATTCGTCTGAGCCAGCGTCGGACACAAATTACACAATTCCTAGACTTGAAGACTGTATTGTGGACAAGAAAACAGCCACGACAATTTAACTTTAAATATACATATACTTCCTTTATGTACCCTACTAAAACACTTATTTCTATATGATCTAAACTATTTTCATTAATTTTATATTTATCAATTAACAAGTAAAACAATTTGACGAAATTAGTAAAGCATTTTAAACATTTTGGATTTTCATTTTTTTGTGCTATTGCTACATTTAAACTATTGTCAAATTCCTCGTGGTCTATAAAATAGCCAAAATCTAAAACTTGTACAGGAATGTTTTCAATCGACAACGTTGATGATGTTATGAAATTCACTTGTACAGTCATGCTGACACAGACGCCAATTTTCATAAAGTTTTGAATAAATGTGAGTAATTGCTATTCCTATTGGTGAATGACTATAACACTCGTAGCGTTTTACTCTGGATTCAATACCATCATAGATTGTTCTGTAACAATCTGGGCAAAACCAACGAGGAGGAGCCCGTTCATGTTCTTCCTTACACTCTCTGTACACATCCACAAATGTTGTATAAGTATATTGAAGATCCTCGACAAATGCCGGTTTAAATATTAATTTTCGGCTGCCATTTTTACACAAAGAATTTATAAATATTACTACATTATTTACAAATTTCTTAAAACAATCGGTGCACTCTGTATGAACTCGGTACCATTCAAAAAATGGTGCCAACACTGCTTTGTAATCGGGAGTGTGCAATAAATCTGTACAATCACCGTCTATGCATACACAAGTAGATGATGAAATATCCATAATAATATTTAAACTAGGCACTCTGTCATACAAATACAAGTTGTACAAACACAATTTGTACAAGAGTCACAAATTGTGGAATTGCAATAGTTTGCAAAGAAGTCTGAGAAGAAACTGCCAACCAACTGACAAATTGTAGTTAGTTTTTCAAAACACATTATTACTAATACTACTGCTATTATTATTATTATTATGGCTTTTACCACTATCTATCCACGCTGTTATAAATGTTGCACTAATAATAAAGATGTACACAGTCCAAAAAACCCAAAACCCCAAGTAAAAATTGCCAAAAACCCACTCACAGGAAAAAAGTACAATGAAAATAAAAATTAGAAATGTCAGCGAGTACAATTCTTTAGATTTTTCAAGTGGATAAATTACCAAAACTGTTATTATACAGGCTAATAAAGCTGAAGAAAATATTACACATTTTTCACGGTTTCTATTCATCTTGGAAAAATTCTTGGTAGTTTTTTGGAAATGGAACCCGCGTTTCCCTATGTTCACATTTATTACAATCAGTTTTGACAAATATATTTTGTAGCATAATTAAACGGTTACGATTAGCTATTGTTACTTTAAGCCTAGCCTCAGAGTAATCGTGTAACCGGTTTAAAAAAAGTAAAAAACACTTGGGGCAATGTCCTTCTAATTTTAAAATTCCCTTGTGTCTAAGGTGGAAAAGTTCTTTTTTTATATTAAACTCCTGATCAACAGATTCGTTTTTACAGATGTTGCACCAGCAGGCACTCACAGTGTTTTCAGGCCAGTAATCTTCTGGTCTCTGGTTTTCCATTGTCATTCTTGTTGATGAGAACACTCACCATCATAATTTCCGGGTGTTAAATTATCCACAAAACGTTTAAAAAAGTTTAAAATTCTTGCAACATTGTGGAATGTGACACTTTCTTGAATATCTCTTTCACAAACCTGATTGAACTCTTTAAAAAATTCGATAAAACAATTTCTGCAATAACCATTAAGATTCAAGTTGTCCAACTTTAATATTAAGTCAATTTCCCTATTTAAATTGAAAGGATGCTCAAGGGTTCTTCCTTCAACAACGTCAATATTAAACTGGTCATTGTAGTTGTTGTGAACTGCTGCTTTCCCGTCCCCCGCCATGATGAAGCTCAAATATATCGTCCAAAATATTGGCAGAGTAGGTATCCCTCCTCCTTTCGCAATCTAGGATTACCTCTCTTGCTATTAAAAATATTGTATTAGCAGTATGCAAGTACATAGTCGAGTTGGTTACGCCTTCCTCCATAAAGGGCTTCAATTTTTCCTGAAAATCTATGAAACATGTCGTGCAAATTGAAGTGTGCCTTTGTCTACATATTGCAATAACGTTTCTCACGTTATTTTCTGGAGGGGGAAAAATTACCGGTGGTGGTGGTGGTTGAGCTGGCTGACAGCTTTGCACGGCAACAAACTGTGGTGTAGGTGTATTCAATTGCTGTGGCAGTGGGGTGAATGCCCTTTGCCTAAAATTCCCCTTTCCTATTGGAGGCGGTAACACGGGTGGACGAGTAGCCCTCATTGAAACAACAACATACAAAAAAGAGAAAAACAGAGGGGAATATTTATTTTCTTGGGTGCGGCAACGTTTAGTTTGCAAATGTCGTTGCAAGTAGGAAAACTTTCTTTGCACAATGTTGCCTTTGTGTACGTTTTTACCGGGTCTCGATCAATCATGAAGCACTGGCAAATATCACAAGCACGATCAACAACGATAGAATATCTCTCAATTTCTGATGAATTACTTACACACTGATGTTCCATTGGAGAAATTGAATACAGGGATTTAACAAATATTTTTCCCTGCTGCGTGCACGCTAAACACTCCTTAATGCGAGAGGATACATTCACCAGGGAATTACTCACCACCGCTCCTCCTCCTCCCCCAGCGAGAATGAGTATGAGGAAAAGGATATTCATTTTAATTGCTTAAATTGTCTCTCTACCTTATTCATCAACTCTTCAAATTTAGCTGATGGTTTTTCCCCTCCGCTATGATTGAATAAATGATCACGGCATTTATATTCAATGCGCCTAATCTTGTCGTCCAATATCATATTAATGAAGGCAGTTGGTCGCTTGTCCATAACTTTCTCCACGACTTCGTCAAGCAGGAGAAATGAGCGCAACAAACCATCAAAAATTCTTAAACACTCTTCATTTGATGTGGCAGGTGTGGTTGGATATAACTTTGCAACAACGTCAGAGAAACGTGATTCAAGTAGTTTAATGCTTGCGATTTGGATTAGAGAAATTGTTCGTACTGCTGCATATGGCAATACTTCGTTTCCAGGGCAATACGTATTGTTTAGAAAGCGATAACCATGAATTAATGGCTTATCCACTTCCACCATATATTGCTTCCACGCTTCGTGCAAATTATGTTCGTTTCCAGTAGGTTCTTTCACTAGTTTTCTCTGCTTTAATATATTTGAATTGTATGCTTGTGTTGAACTGTGAAATTCCGGATAGTTTTTGCCATAAATGATATCGCACATTTCCTCAAAAACAATACTTAACGCTTGGTGGAGTGACATTTTGAATAAACGTCACGAATAATGCACAACCTTTTACACGATAAACACTTTTTGTCACTTTTCACCACCACTGCTTTCGCTCGACTGATCAAAAAATTGTAAAATGCTTCCACTTTCTTGTCGTTTTTTATTTTATCAGAACCAAATGATGAAATTATTGCATCAAATGGAACGTTATTTAATCGATAATAAGTAAACGTTAGACAATATTTTGCACAAACATCGGAATCATTCGACTGTAACTGTACATTATTTGATTTTACAATTTTAAAAGGAAAGTTTATATTATAATAATCTACGCTTTCACCTATGCTGTCAAAGTATTGGGAGATTACTTCACCATTTTTAGAGGGACAACACAAGAACCATAACCAGTGAAAGCCTTCAGAGTTCCTTTCACCACTATTACAATTTATTATTGTAGCTTTATTAATTGCTTTCACCAAATGAAACTCGTCCTTTGCAATTGTGTAAATGTCAGTGTTGCAATTCCCCACAATATCTCTTGTCAAATATTGCAATTCATTCTCGTCCATGATTATGGTTCGTCGATTCCACTGTCGTCACTCACTTCGTCATCCTCTGATTCAAATCCAATCCCAACAGGGTATTCGTTTTCATAAATGTCCAAGAGATGACTGTAAGAGAGGCAGGAAAAATAGAAAGGACAGTGAAGACCAGGCGCCATTAAAATAATGGGATCCAGTGCTAGTGGTGCCAGCAAATTTATGTAATTTATGACGTATAAATCATTTCCTTCCAGGCCAAATCGTGTTGATGGTTCAAGTGGCAACAAATTAATGATATGATCAAATGATACACCATTTAATCTGTGACCGATAAAGTAAATACAGTAAAAATGACACAATGTTTGAAATGTTCCCTGTAGCCTCCGCTCATTGTGTTTTCCCACGGTAAAAGGAAATTCAATTTCATAGTAATCACTAGATTGACCGTGAGATGAGAAGAATTCGGTTCTAATCACGTCATTTTCTTTGTACAGGTAAAACAAACACCAATGTATACCAGTTAGGTGTTGAAAAGTTCCAGTATTCACCAAAACAACAGTTGGAAATCTTGTTATTTGAATGTTTCTAATTTTATCCTTTGAAACTGTAAATACTTGAGCACTTTCTCCTATCCACTGATATAATACAGAGTGCAGATATCTTGCTGAAAACCTCATCTTACTGGATGTATACGTGAGCTTTATCAATGCTGAGATTTCTAGGAGTTGTGTGGTAAAAAATTACATTTAGGTTGTTTTCTGTTTTTTTTAAAAACGAAAATTGTAACTTTAGATTCCCCTCCTTTTTAAAGAACCGTCTGTCTTCTTTGCCAGCCCCGTGTGAAATTAAAATGGCAATGAAGAGGCCGAATTTCAA